>JAVJIF010028251.1:0-47336 GCA_038442645.1 Agave tequilana | reverse complement strand
TGTGTGCTAACAATACTTTTTTCCTCCACATTTACATACACCTTTCCCGTCTTAATCAAAATGGCGCCGTTGCCGGGGAGAGCAACGGATTTTCTTTAAAGTGAAGAACTAAACGCATTGTCTTCTCTGTTGCAGGTTACAGGAGAAGAAACAGGAAAATTTTGCTTGCAGTGACATATAAGTGGACCTGGGCCTCTGCTCTTGAAAACAGAGACCAGGATCCCTCAGTTTTGGCCGCGGAATTCTGGTTTTTTGCCGCGGATCTGCGGCAGAACTGAGTTGACTACTGACCTAATTTCTGCAGGGGCTCTGATTCTGCAAAATACAGCTACTGTTATAATTGAATTCCTTGTATTTTTCACCATATACCTGCTAAATTAATCAACAGTAAAAAATTGTTTGAAAAATTAAATTGTTTAGACATTTGCATTTTAGGCACGTGTCTTTCAATTCTTTATTTTTACTGTTGAAGAGTGCTGGAGGCAAGGTACGTTTTGCATTGCATGTAGACTAGGAATCATCTCTTGCTTGATTTTCATGCTTTGAGTGAATTCTAGTTATATTTTTTTTTGTACACTTGCACAATTCAATTTTAAGGCATCACCTATAAATAAGATAAGGTGGGGAGTTCATTACCCTTTCCTTAGCCCAAAACCATTTTCCCACGCACTCACTAACCCAGGCCTAATTTAATAAAAAAAATAGACGTTGGCCCTAGGGACATCTCGGACTCATCTAGGAGATTATCCTAAGGGGAAAAGTGTTGGAATTTTACTCTTGCAAAATCAGTGTCTATGAAAGGGATTGAGGGCCGAAAGCCCGAAGGTTGCTGGTTACTTAATTAAGGAACGTCTCTGACGGAAAACCTCCCAACAACCTTGCCCTTCCCTGGCTGATTAGCTTGTGGTCAAAGTCTACACTAAACCTCCCGTGGACGGTCTAATCAGTTAGGAGTCGTCTAGGTCATAGGTCTACCTTAACTTGGGTTCAGAAATTTTTCTTTTTGTTTGTTGTTGTTTGTTTCTTTTTGTTTGTATTTCATTGTGTGATATGGCATTCATAATCACAATTCTTTCCATCCTAATAATAATCCATATTTCACACAGACTCCGTTCTATTCGGATAATTCCAACCCGGCGTTTTACAATATGCACCAACCACATACACCGGGTTGGCCTTATCCGAATCAATATGACCCATACCCCCCATCTAATAACTATAATTTCCATAATAATTTCAACTCTTCACCGAGTAATTGGGGATTCCAGTCCCCCGAGTTTAATTATCAACCTCCTTGTCCACAATATCCACGTAGTCCACAATATCCACAATATTCATTCTCCGATTCTGCTTCATATATTCCTTTTTCTGGACCTCCCATTGAAGAAAAATCTGAGTTCCAAAAGAGGATAGAAGCCAACCTACTAGAGGCAGAGCAACAACTTAAGAACAAATTAGCCTCTCCAATTCCACCACATTCTCAAGATACATACTCACTTCCACCAGTCCAAAATAAAAGACCATCAATTTTGGAAATAAGTATGCGTGAGTCCAAACACAAATCCCAAAATCTGATGGACTCACAATTTCAATATCACTTCCAAGACAATACTTCATCTTTCCATCAAAACAATGAAGTCATCAATTATGGAAAGATGCTTGAAGACATGACTCATGCTCAAAATGCTAGAAATCGTGACATAGATTTGATGATCCAAACTCTTCATTCTCATCCTATTTCTAATGTCACTAGCCACTCTATAAAGAAGATGAGTCATGTAGTCTTGGAAATCCAGATTCAATTTCAGCACAATCACCTGAACTTGTCCAAAATTCTGACATTTTGGCAAGTTTTCCTTTTTCTGAAATTGAACTTGAGTGTGAATATGATCCTGAAATTCCACTTGATGATTCAATTTTCCTTCCTGATTCAATAATGACTCCGGTGTCTTCACCTGATTTCACTCCATTTCCCGAGTTAGTATTGGATCCAGTGCCTGTCCATTGTGAAATTGAATCACCAATCTCTTATGATGATCATATTGAACTTGACCAATTCCATACTTTTGAAAGTCCCATTGATAAATTGGCAAGTTCACATTTTTGTGGAATTGAACTACATGAGGAATGTGATCTTGAACCCCAACTTAGTGATTCACTTCTTTTTCCTGATTCAATAATGACTCCGGTAACTTTACCTGACTTTAATTTTTTCCCAGAGTCGACATTGGATCCTGTACCAATTCATAATGTAGTTGAATCATCCATCTTTGAGGATCATATTAAACTTGACCAATTCTACACTTCTGAAGATACTATTGACAAATTGGCAAGTTCCTCATGTATTGAACTACATATGGAATGTGACCTAGATTCTCACTATCTCTTTACTTCTGAAACTGATTGTACAATTCTATCGAAAGATGTTGACTTAAGTTTCGAAGAATTGTATGGTGATGAACTAGAATTTCTTAATATTGGAAGTAAAGAGATATCACCCATATTAGGTCACATCCCATTGTTGGAAAATGATTGTGGACTTGAGCTTCATTTTCTTGACTTGGACCAAATTCCTGAACTCACTTCGACTCCTGCACCTTCACTTGACTTCAGTCACCTTCCTGAGTCGGTATTAGTTTCTGTCATTCCTGAGTCCAAGTCAACAGTTCTATCATTTCATACACCACTTTGGACAAGGTAGTTGACAAATTTGACTCAGAAATTTATTATGGAAAATGAAAATTAGATGGGGTCATGTACTTAATAAAAATCTTCCAAGGATTTATCTTTTTAGTGGGTCATATTCATGATATTTTTGGTGGGTTCCTCAAAACCCAAAATAAGAATGATTGGGCCATGTTTCGTGGACCAATCAGACCACCACCGGAACCACCACCTTAAGGTATTTTTTCCTTCCCTCTTCATTTTTGTTTCATGCATACATATATCATGATGCATTGAGGACAATGCATGAAATAAGTGTGGGGGAGGGTTTACTAACATAGAGTTTTTAGATTTTCTTTCTTTTACACTTCTTTTAGAAATAATAAAAAAAAAACTTTTTGAAATAAGAGACAAAGTTTAGATCTATTTTTAAGAAAATTAAGATGTATCTTAGAAATTAGAAAGCTTAATTATGACATCTTAAACCTAGTTGAAATAATAGATCTTGTTTGAAATTATAGGCTAAGTAAGAAAAATTGGTGAGATATTTTTATCTTGAATTTTTTGCCTTAGATTGTATGCACTTCACACTTACACATTTTTGGGATGGAGACAAAGACCTAAAATGCCATAAAATAAATAAATAAAAAAAAGAATAAAATATCACTTATTAAGCTGGATAATTATGCCTCAAGAAGTATGGTTATTCACGCCTAACGGTGAAAAACATCACTCATTAAGCTGGAGAATTATGCCTCAAGAAGCATAATTATTCACGCCTAACGGTGATCAAAAAGAATAATCCCCTTTAGTTTCGTGGCATATTATCTAGGTTTTATGAAAGATAAAGTATTCAATCCAATTTTGAATTCTTACCTTAATTGAAGACAAGATCTTGCATAGAGACTAAGTTTAAGGAAGAATGATTATAGGTGGACTTATGACCTAAGATCACTTATATTTTTGCAAAATAGTTCGAAAACATGTCTCTCTTTCAAAATGGATTTTCAAAACACTAACATTTGTCTTCTTTCTTTATGGATTTTGTGGGTGTAATCCGCTGAAAACCCTCAGGAGACAACACTCCTCCTCTAGGGTAACCTAGAGGTTTAACGGCTTGTTGCA
This sequence comes from Agave tequilana, assembly GCA_038442645.1. Taxonomy (NCBI): domain Eukaryota; kingdom Viridiplantae; phylum Streptophyta; class Magnoliopsida; order Asparagales; family Asparagaceae; genus Agave; species Agave tequilana. The sequence continues at coordinate 43,547 of JAVJIF010028251.1, read as the reverse complement.
CACGCTCAGTGCAATCGCGTAACCTGCGAAAGTGGTGTAATAAAATTGGTAGTATAATTTTTCTTTTCTTTGTTTTGCTCGGGACGAGCAAAAGAATTAGGGTGGGGGGTGTGATTAGTACACAAATGTGCATATTTTACCATATCATTCCCATGCATTTTAGCAAATAAATATATGATTTCACTCATCTTCTCTGTATTTTTACAGGTCCACAACTGAAATGGGAGAAAGCCCAATAATCACTTTAATTAGCAATAATTAAAGAGATTAATTCCAAGCCCAAGATAAAGCCCAAATTTGAAATCAGAATCCAGAGAGATCCGCGTAACAACTCAAGATTCTAGAAGGCCACGTGGATAACAACCTCGCAACCAACTCACAACAGAAAGTTGTTGCCAAACGGTTGAGATATTGCCGCAAAATCCGGGATTTTCCCGCCAATTTGCCGCAAATCTTGGGCCGTTGAGCCCCAGATTCTGGCCACCTGTTCGTCTTCTGGAGAGTTCTTCTGAGGCCTATAAATACTGCACCTGGACTTGCGAGCAAAAAATGAACAGCAAGAGAAGAAGATTAGAGATTAGTTGCATGTATTTTCTTAGGTTTTTCTTTAGGTTTTAGTTCTCCTTCCTCTTCTTCCCTAGATCTTTGCAAGAGAGAGATTGTAAGAGAGAGAGAGCTTGTGTAAGCAAGGGTGACACTTGTGGAGCAAGGATTGATCCATTCTCTTCAACTCTACTTGAGCAAATTCTAGTATTACTTGCTTTCTTTAATTCATGCTTTTATTTCCTTGCAATTTTACTTCATGCTTGCTTTTATTTTCTTTTAATGGCTTATAGCTAACTTTCCTACATGTACTAGCTAACACTAATCTTGCTTAACTTCTAACTCATGGGTGATTGCTTAAGTTCATCTTGCAAGTTGGATGGTCTTCCCTTCTCCGATGGGTAAAACCCCCCGTCATCCAAGTGAGAAAGTAATTAGGTCAACACGCAAGACAAATCTATGCCGATGAATCACATGAGACAAGCATCGCTATCAAGGAGATTAGTAAGTTAGCAAGTTAGTTAGCTAGTCATGGTTTTCTTCATCTTCATTCTTGATTTCTTTTCCTTTTCCATCATGCACGAAGCCACCACTTCTTTCATATTCTTTTCCATGATTGTTTTATTCTTTTAAGAACAAAGAAGACACTTCGTTTACTTTCTTCACTATGGACCGTAACGCTTCTATCGCTAGCTCTACCTGAGAATCGACTCGGTATAGCTCTATGCTATAACGGAGATAGGAAAGGGTATATCAATCATCTTTCATACATTTGTGGAGTAATCTAAGCACGAGAGGTTGTTTCTAAACCTTAACTCTCTTTCATTTGAATATACATTGTGTGCTAACAATACTTTTTTCCTCCACATTTACATACACCTTTCCCGTCTTAATCAGCCACCATAAACACAGAAGGTATATCGATACCCATCAGTTTCCCCGTCCCGGTGTAAGTTGTTTAAATATAACAGAGTGTCAAATAATAAAGTCCACAGGGTAGTCACAAAAGTCCAACATCCATGGTTATCCTATTACGGGGGTCAACAGGAGTATAATATCAGGAGTAATGTCAGGAGCCTCCCTATTTCAGGGGTTCAAGTATATAGGAGTACAGGAATTCAGGAGTACCAAATATCTGATAATAATATAATAATCATGCCAAATCCCCTTAAAAGTGATAGTCATGAATATGCCATATAATACAGGTATCAAGGGTGATAGTGTCCGATCAAGGGTCATGATGTCAAGTCAATGTACTTGTACCACATGAAAGCATGTCGAGTAAGGGTTAGCATGTGTCATATACCAGGGGTCAGGATCAGGTGACAAGTATGACATATATCAAGTACCGTGTCTATATCAAGTGTCGTGGATCAGGTATCAAATATAACATATCAAGTGTCGGTGTTAGATATCAAGTGCCGTGGATTAGGTATCAAATATAATATTTCAAGTGTCGGTGTCATAAATCATGCATCAAGTATAACATTTCAAGTGTCTGGTAAATACCAAGTACAATACCATCTATAAGCTTGTATAGCAAGAAATCATGTACTAAATATTACATCAGCAAGTGTTAGGCATGTTACGGTAGTAATGCGATGTTCACATATCAATATCATGCAATAAATTAAGTATGGTTATTTTCAAGTTTAATATAAAGCACTCGCCTAAAACCGGAATGAAATACCAGTTAATATCCGAGAAATCCGCGAACCGGTGCGAGCAAGCCACTAGCCCATAAATATATATTAAAATATATAAATATAAATAATTATATAATTATTAGAGAGGTAATGAGAGAGGATAGAGAAAGTTATAGGCAGGGGGAGAGAGAGAGAGAAAATAGGGCGTTTTTAGAAAAGGACTTAGGAATTTAAAAGGGGAAGGGTATGGTTGTAAATATATGGGAGTAATTTGGGGATGAGGGGATGGGTATGTTAGGGATGTGAGAAAAGTGGGTTTATTTATGGATAAAGGGGAAAAGAAATAAAGAAAGAAGAGAAAGAAGGAAAGAAAGAAGAAGAAAGAAAGAAAGGAGGAGGAGGGAGATGGCGGCCGGCAGCCCTGAGGTGGCGGCAGCGGCGCCGCAGGGGGTGGGGGCGGCGCGGCTACCCCGGGGAGAGGTGTTGTTGGTGTTTTTGGTGGACGGTGAAGTTGTTGGTGGAGGAGGTGGTGGTAGTTGATGGTAATGGTTGTGGCGCCGGGGGTGGGGGCGGCGCGGCTGCCCCGGGGAGGAGTGGTGTTGGTGTTTTTGGTGGACAGTGAAGTTGGTGGAGGAGGTGGTGGTAGTTGATGGTAGTGGTTGTGGTGATTGTTGGAGGTGGTGGGGAGTTAGAGGAGGAGGAGGAGGTGATGATAGGGTGGTGGGAGTGGTGAATTTGATGGATGTGGTGGTGAATTTTGGAGGAGGAAGGGAGGTGATGGTGGGTGGTTTTGATGAAATTGGAGATGGTAGGGAGTTGGTGGAGGTTGAAGGAAGTGGTGGAGTGGAAAGGAGGTGTGGGGGAAGGGACGCCGACGGCTAGGGAGGGTGGCAGCTCCGGTGGTGGAGGTGGCGGTGTTGAAGAGGGTAGTTTGATTTTTTTGATTGAAGTTGAAATGAAATTGGAAATGAAAATAGAAGGGAGGAGGAAGGAGATTAAATGGAGAAGGAGGAGAAGGGATATGATGAATGGGGATGGGGAGGAGAGGGGCTGCAGCAGCAGCCCATCATGGCCTGGCTGCTGCTGCAGGCGACGGTGGCAGGGAAAAACAGGGTATGGGGGGTGGAGTGAAGGAGAAGAAAAGAAAAAGAAGAAAAAGAAAGAAAATTAAAGAAAAAGGAAAAAAAATAAGAAAAAATAAAGGATAGTAGTTTAAAAATTTTATTATTAAATAACTAATTTATTATAATATCTGGGAGTATAAAGTAGGGGAGTAGAGAAAGAAAAAGCACGAAAGATAAGATCGGTAATTAATATTATTATTTTAATAGGGCGAAAATTTGACTGTTTCAGAAATGTTCTAAAAATTCTCAAAAATAGTAAATATTATTTTAAGATGCTCAGTGAAATCAGATTTGAGAAATTTAATCAAGTTTTCAAATTAAAAATCTTAAAATTTTCTGACGATACTTGCCGACACCAGAATCGATCAAATTTTGATAAATTTAGAAAAATCTCAAAAAATACATTTAGATAGAAAATGAAACTCTAAGAAGTAACGTAAAAGCCATTTTTGAAAATTCAATCACATTTAAAAACTAAAAATCTGGAAATCAGTCAGCGATGCCGACCAACACTGGTTTGGAGGTTTTGTAGAAAAATTCTGAAAAATTTCAGAATATCATAAAAAATCTAAAATATTAGAAAACAGTGTCTGAAACTGCAATCAATCAAATTGGACTTTCAGAAAGGTTAAATCGGGCTGCAGGCTAGTATCGGGTTCCCGGTCCGGGTCAGGGCTGACTCTAGGTCTGAGAATCCAGATCCGATACACAATAACATAAGTAATCACAACCTAAAAGCAAATACTAGAAGAAATTGAACAATACGGTCGAAAAATTTTGGTACACGTATCTGTGTACGTATCCCGGGTACAGGGTGCTACAAATTTATTGATAAAAGACGTGCATTTTAATTTCTCCCATGATTGCTTGCATGCTTCGAGTCAGTGAAAAAAAAAAGTTTTGCATTAATCATTGTAGCACCCCGATTGGAGTTTTCCCGTCGAAATTATGTTTGATGCAAGTGATTTTGCATTAGGCATTGTACGAGGCAAGAGAATAGACAAAACATTTCAAGTAATCTATTATGTGAGCCGAACAATGAATGAGTATACACCACAATGGAGAAAGAATTGCTTGTCGTCGTCTTCTCTTTTGACATGTTCCAATCATACTTGATAGTGTCCAGAGTCACTATTTACACTGACCATTCGCCACTCAAGTATTTGCTTTCCAAGACATATGCCAAGCCATGATTTATTAGATGGGTCTTACTCCTTCAAAAGTTTTTGGAGATTCGAGACAAAAAGGTATTGAGAATCTTGTAGCCGATCACCTTTCAAGAATTGAGCAAGAAGATAAGAATGGATCAGAAGAGACACCAATAGATGATTTCTTTCTCAATGAGTATTTGATGACCTTATACACTAATGAAACACCATAGTATGTCGATATTGTCAATTACTTAGCCCGTGGTGTTTTTCCTTCCAACTTCTTTTTTCAGAAAAAGAAAAAGTTTATGTCTGATGAAAATACTCTCAATGGGAGGATCCTATTCTCTACAAAGACTATGTAGACCAAAGTGTTCGAAGATGCGTACCGGAGGAGGAGATGAAAAGCATCCTCCAACGTTGTCATGCAATGAAAGTTGGTGGTCACTTCGGCCCAACAAAAACCGTGGCTAAGGTACTTCAATCCAGATTTTGTAGGCCCTCTTTATTCAAAGATTCATATATTTTTATTGCTCCATATGATGCTTGCTAAAGAACCAGAAATATCTCAAAAAAGAATGAAATGACACCTAACAACATTCTTGAAGTGAAATTGTTCGATATTTGGAGTATTGACTTGATGGGACCTTTCCCATCATTTTTTTCTAACTAGTACATCTTTGATGTTGTATACTATGTCTCCAAGTGGGTTGAAGCCATTGCATTGCCCGCAATGATGCAAGAGTGGTAGTGAAATTTCTAAAGAAGAATATCTTCACAAGGTTTGGAACACCAAGAGCAATCAATAGCGATGGGGGAAAGCACTTTTGCAACCTCAAATTTAAAGCCTTGTTGAGCAAGTATGGAATCAAGCATCGTGTAGCCACTCCATATCACCTGCAAACCAGCGGTCAAGTTAAGATTTCCAATAGAGAATTGAAGCGAGTTTTTAAGAAAATGAAGAACAGTTCAAGGAAAGATTGGGCATTGAAGCTTGATGATGCATTATGGACATATACCACTTTCAAAACTCCAATTGGTATGTCACCTTACTGATTAATTTATGAAAAATCTTGCCATCTTCTGGTAGAACTTGAGTACATAGCATACTGAGCGATGAAGTTGATAAACATTGATTTACAAACAACGGTGAGAAACAGTTGCTACAACTCAATGAAATAGATGAGTTTCAACACAATACCTATGTGAACGCTCTATAAAGAAAAGACAAAGATGTGGCATGACAAGCACATATTAACACGTGAATTCGTGGTGGGCCAAATGTTGGCCCAAAGGCCATTATCCCGGTTATTTTGATGATAGCAAAACATATTTAGTTATGTATTTAACATTTGTGTTTCAGAATTTTTCAGGTTATTTAACAGGTTGTTTTTGACGGCTCCGCTAAAAGACTCACAAGTTTGGACGCCGCAAAAATGAAGATTCCCAAGCTATGCACAACTAGGATGCTTCGGGATCAAGATGATGATGTGAAGATCAAGACAAGATCAAGACAAGATCAAGACATTGAAGAAAACAAGCTTTGTATTTTTATTTTTATTTTAGATATTTTGTCAAAGCTAGATATTAGAAGTAGAGCTATGGGATTATCACACACACACCTCTTAGTTAGGTTCATGGCTTCAAAAAGATTTTTCAATTCCATTTCTAACTTAGTTTTTTAAAAAGAGAACATATTTGAAAATACGCTTTTTAGAAAAACAATAGTGTTGAAAAAAACATTTTCATTGAAAAACAAGTTTGTGTTCAAAAGAATTTTATCAAACTATTTTTAACATGATTGAAGTATGACACATGCTTATACTTCATGTTTTTACAAGTTCCAAAATCTTACCCGAAACCCAAAACCAAAATCCAAGTTTTCTGGTTCTGGAAGTTCTGTTTTTCAGAACTCACAGTGACCGGTCGACCGACCCGGTCGACCGATGTGCACAATACTGTGCACGTCTATATCAGTCGACCGACCCGGTCGACCGATGTTCACTTGCCTTCACAGGAGTTTTCGGTCGACCGACCCGGTCGACCGATGAGCCCCAACGGTCATATTTTTGACCGTTGGCGGTCGACCGACTCGGTCGACCGGAATCTGTCAAAAGTTCTGACAGATCCAACAGCTAGTTTTTCTGGCTGTTTTTCTTTTTGGGATTTGTCTCCAACGAGTTTTTGAGGCTGCTTTTGACCCTATAAATAGAGGGTCACCTCATATTGATTATACAACTATTGCAAAATATTTCATAAGAGTTTTACAAAGATTTTCAAAGCTTTCCTTCATAAAAGATTTTCCAAAGCCTAAATTCCCAACACCCAACTTGTAGCCTATTCCTCTAGCTTCTCTCTAGATTTTGCACATCACAATCCCAAGCTTTACATCTACATATTTGGTTCTAGGATTGTGCAAGTGAGCTTTTGTAAAGTGATCAAGTGTGATCACTCATTTCTTCTTGGAGTGAAGTTGTAGAGGCATCGGCCTCAAGGGAGCTAGTGAGCTTCGGGTGGTGTTGCGGCATCACAAGTGTAAGGGACAAGTGTGTCCTTGTATTGGCGATCCGGTGGGATCAACGATAGTAGTGCAAATCCTTCAAGTGTGAAGGCGGGGACGTAGAGCGTGGCTCGAACCTCGGAAACACATCCTTGCGTTTGCGTTTGATCAATTTTCTCTAACTCTACTCCTTTCAATTCTTGCACCTTAATTGTTGTATTTATTGCAAGTCTTTATTTGTGCTATTTGTGTGTGAAAGTTTTAATTCCGCAAAATTGCCATAATTCATATAGCCATCACCTATTCACCCCCCCCCTCTAGGTGATTTCAATTGGTATCAGAGCCTAACCCTACAACTTAGGTCTAACAACCTTAGGGAGATCCATATTTGGCTATATACATTTGTGTTGCATTTACATTTGCTTGAGCATTCATGGCATCCATGGACTTTTCTAGCATTAAATCCCCACCCAAGTTTGATGGTTTAAACTTCCCCATTTGGAAGGTGAAAATGAATCTCTTCCTTAAATCCCTAGGAGTTAGGGTAGCTAGGGCTATAACCAAAGATTTCATTGAACCCACTAGTGATGAGAGCACATGGTCCGAGGATACTTCCAAAGACTATGAGGCTAATGCTAGGGCACAATATGCATTGACCCAAGCATTGAATGAAGATGACCTTGCACGCATAATAAATTGTAAATCCGCATTTGAGGTTTGGAACATACTCATTGTGACTCATGAGGGAACGTCTCAAGTCAAGAGAGCCAAAGTTGACTTGCTACGTTCTCAATATGAGAATTTCTATATGTTTGATAATGAGAGCATTGATGACATGCTCACCCGTTTTACAAAAATAACTAATGCTCTTTCTTCCTTAGGCGACAAGATTGATAATGATCAAAAGATAAGGAAGGTGATTAGAGCTCTTCCTAAAGCTTGGGAAGTCAAGGTGACAACCCTCAAGGAGCTAAACGACAAAGAGGAGATGGACTTCTCCGGCTTCATCGGAAATCTCAAGACGCATGAGATGGAGATGAAAGTTAGAGAAGAGAGGGAGGCACCAAAGAAGAAGACGATTGCCTTCAAAGCCACTCCTACTATCATTGAGGAAGATGACTCGTCCGAAGATTGCGATGAGGACTTCGCCATGCTCATCCGGAAGGTGGGCAAGATGTTTTATAAGAAGGGACGGCAAAGTAACTTCCGAAGAGGAAACCTCAAGGAAGGTACGAGAAGAAAAGAGATGAACCCGGTCCTTGCTTTCATTGCAAGAAGATCGATCACCTAATTGCCGATTGCCCCGCTCTACAAGCAACCACATCCAAGAATGGGCAAAGAAAGAAGAAAGCCTTGGCCGCAACATGGGATGATTCGGAGTCGGAATCCGAAGAGGAGCACGACGCCGCCAACATGTGCTTCATGGCACAAGGAGACGACGCTTCTAAGGTAACATTTGATAACACTCTTGATGATGATGACCTCACTATGGATGAACTAGCACATTTCTTTGAGGAATTACAACATAGATATGAGATTTCGCAATCTCATAATAAAAAGTTAAAAGGGAAAATGAGTCTTTGAGAGATAAGATTAATATTATTGAAAAAGAGAAAAATGAGTTATCTAGTTCTTTTGAAAAATTGAAAAATGATTTTGATAAGTATAAGGTAGCTAATAAAGGAAAAACCCCCATGATTTCTAATGATAAAAATGTTTTTGTTGAAATTCAAAAACGTGTTGATTCTTTAGATAAAACTTTAAAGAAATGCGCATTTGATTTTAACAAGCTTGCATCTAAATTCCTAAGGGAGTAGCTCAAGGGAAACATGTTCATCATAAACACTCCACACATAAACATGCACACACTCATAACCATGCTTTATGTACAATAGTGGTAGAATTTATATTTGCACACATTGTGGCCGCAAAGGCCATTTAGAAAGGTTTTGCTATGCTAAGAACAATGTAAAGAATAAATTTGTTTGGGTTCGCCCCGGATCTAACCCCAAAGGACCCACTAAGATTTGGGTACCAAAAGAGCCACCAAATTTAAATGATACAGGTATAGGTGGATCTACACCCTCCAAGACTTAGGAGGAGGTGGTGCCCGGATGGTAGATGCAACAAAGCCTAAAGAACACATCAAGATTGCATCGCTATCGTGGAGGCACCTAATTTTGGAGATTGCCCGTAAATTGGTAACATCTCCGTTTAAGAGTTTTAATTTTGTATATACAATTGTTATAGGATTGCTAGTTTTAGTCTTATGCCTCATTGATACATGATTAGTATAAACTTGCAACTCCATCATGATTGTATATGCCATGTTTAGTTTTTGATATCTTTAGTTTCATGCCTTGTTTTATAGAATGTCCACATGTATAGTTTATTATTGTATACATATACACATTATTTTCATAAATAAAAATAAAACATTTGTAAAATTTTCTATTTAAGCAAATACCTTAAAGATGGCAATTGCGCACCTCAACTCATTCAAGAGGAATCAAGAGGATGAAGTTCAGAACCCGTCACTGGGTATTCGGCTTCAACATCTTTAAAATCTTTGTTTAAATATGAAAATAAAATTAAAATTGGATTGCATGTATTTTGATGTTTGTAAAGACTTAATGAAGATTTAAAACCTGTTGGTATTCCTATATGATTAATATATCATACCTATTTTGGACTACAAAATTACTTAAAATTTTTTTTGGGCAAAATTGCTGTTAACTGTTTTTCAGGCAAAGCCGGTCGACCGACCCTTAAATCTCCGGTCGACCGACTCTGCCTGAGAGAAAATTTTATTTTTTTCTGTTCTACCGGTCGACCGACCATAATTCCGGTCGACCGATGCTGACCTGCTGTGGTCTCGGGATATGTCGGTCGACTGACCCGGTCGACCGATCTTATTTACAGAGGTCTCGGTTGGATTCGGTCGACCGGACCGGTCGACCGATCGTCGTGTTTTTGCCCAAATCTGCTATATATTTTCATTTTTCTCTCTCTCTCTCATTTCACTCAGCGACCGACGCCCCCATTTTTCCCCAAATTTTCGTTCTCTCAAATCCTTCAACCAAATCCAAATCTTTTTAAAACCCATCTCAAATCCTTCATTCTACTTCCGGATCTTCGATTTCAGCAACTTCTAACCACCGGATTCGGAGAATTTCAGGCTTTTCTGTCTAGGGTTTGGATTTTCATCAAGGTAAAAATCGAATTTTTATTGTGTATCTTCACTTCTAGCTTAGAAATCTTTCTTCCTTTGTCACTATTTTAGGTTGCTTAGCTTCTAGATCGTGCCATAACCTGTTTTAATCTAAAAATTTCATTTTATTAATCATGCCTAAGAGATCTCGAACTGAGAAGGGGAAGGGTGTTGCTCAACCCTCATCTCAGGTTCCTAGACCTGTACGGCCCTTTATAAATGATCTAGCTGCTGATAGATACTCCCATCTCTCCACTAGAAATATTAATTCAGGGAGATTTGTTACCATTCAGGATTTTGAACATCTAGGTATCCCTCAAATCTTGCAAAACAACAACCTAGTTGAGTTCTTGTCCATCAAGGAGCAAGTATACACTTCCCTTGTTCCTTACTTTTATGCCAACTATGAATTTGATGGTAACCGCATCACATCTAGAGTTCTAGGTAGGGAAATCGACATTTCTATAGGTCGATTCGCTAGGATTCTGCATCTCTCCACTGGCGGAGCAGATGTGTACTCACATGATTTGCATGACTTTGAATTTCCTGAGGGTGAATCTTCACTCACCGCCTCTACTCTGATTCACGGGGATGACAACCCCGGCTTGGTTAGGAATGAGGTAGTGAGTCGATACACTCTTCAATCTCAAGTCCTTGCCAAGATTATCTTCTACAACATTGTCCCCAAACATGGTGAGTATAGCCATGCTAGGGGTTGTGTCCCTTTGATTATCTTTCGTCTGCTTAAAGGGATTAAGGTAAACTTTCCTAGAGTCATTGCCTCTCATATGGCCTCTGATCAGATCCGTACTGCGGGTAGGAGCTTGCCCTACGGCATGCTTATTACCCATCTTCTTAGGGGTCTTGACTTTGATCTTTCTGCTGAAACTCCATCAAATCCCCTGACCAACATCAATGGAGTTGTCCTGAAGATGATGGAAGCACAGCTGCGTAGACACGCTCCTGTGCAACCACCTCTTCCTCCTGCTGGTCCTGGCTCATCTTCAGCACCAGGATCTTCTTCTTCTGCAGCACCTGTAATTCCTCCTGAGTTTCTTGCTCTTGTCTCTTCGGAGGTCCGCTCTCAGCTCGAGGCACATCAGGCCTTGGCCGAGCAGCGCGACGCAGCCATTCGTGCAGAGTTAGATGCTCGTGCTCTTCAGGACGCTGCTTTTCGAGAGGAGGTCCGAAACGACATGTCATATTTCGCTGATTCCATGAGATTCGTGGATGTCCAGTTTCAGGCCCTTTTCTCAAAATTTGACATGCTCGTTCCTGATCGGACTCCGACTGCTTGTCGACTCCCTGCCACCGGTCCTCCATTTCCTCCCAGAGCTCGCTCTTCTGTTCCTCCACCGCGCACCAGAGTCGATGGCATGGATCCAGAGGAGGTTGCTTCTTCAGAGGAAGGTGGTGATGATGACGGAGACGGCGATGATGGTGATGATGATGCTGAGGAGTGACCTCCCCTTTTGATGATGTCAAAAAGGGGGAGAGTTATTTGAGAGAGATATTTTGTGACACTTTGTTATTTTGTTATGTACTTGACATATTTTGTGTTGGACATCTTTTGCTTTGTCATGTATTTTTTATTTGTGTTGTGGACATGGATATGGTTATGTGTTTTATGTATTTATGTCATGTATGAGACTCATTTCCTTCATCTATGATATGACATGAGTATTTGGCATCTTTTGTTGGCATGGAAATAAAATGTTTATGATTATGATTTGTGATAATATGCCTGAGTATGATTTTTATATATATGCTTGTGTTGAGGGGGAGCTTCATTTGAAGTCTCTACCCAAAATATTTTGTGATAACTACATATGTTTTGCCATCATCAAAAAGGGGGAGATTGTGGCCCAAAGGCCATTATCCCGGTTATTTTGATGATAGCAAAACATATTTAGTTATGTATTTAACATTTGTGTTTCAGAATTTTTCAGGTTATTTAACAGGTTATTTTGACGGCTCCGCTAAAAGACTCACAAGTTTGGACGCCGCAAAAATGAAGATTCCCAAGCTATGCACAACTAGGATGCTTCGGGATCAAGATGATGATGTGAAGATCAAGACAAGATCAAGACAAGATCAAGACATTGAAGAAAACAAGCTTTGTATTTATTTTTATTTTAGATATTTTGTCAAAGCTAGATATTAGAAGTAGAGCTATGGGATTATCACACACACACCTCTTAGTTAGGTTCATGGCTTCAAAAAGATTTTTCAATTCCATTTCTAACTTAGTTTTTTAAAAAGAGAACATATTTGAAAATACGCTTTTTAGAAAAACAATAGTGTTGAAAAAAACATTTTCATTGAAAAACAAGTTTGTGTTCAAAAGAATTTTATCAAACTATTTTTAACATGATTGAAGTATGACACATGCTTATACTTCATGTTTTTACAAGTTCCAAAATCTTACCCGAAACCCAAAACCAAAATCCAAGTTTTCTGGTTCTGGAAGTTCTGTTTTTCAGAACTCACAGTGACCGGTCGACCGACCCGGTCGACCGATGTGCACAATACTGTGCACGTCTATATCAGTCGACCGACCCGGTCGACCGATGTTCACTTGCCTTCACAGGAGTTTTCGGTCGACCGACCCGGTCGACCGATGAGCCCCAACGGTCATATTTTTGACCGTTGGCGGTCGACCGACCCGGTCGACCGGAATCTGTCAAAAGTTCTGACAGATCCAACAGCTAGTTTTTCTGACTGTTTTTCTTTTGGGATTTGTCTCCAACGAGTTTTTGAGGCTGCTTTTGACCCCTATAAATAGAGGGTCACCTCATATTGATTATACAACTATTGCAAAATATTTCATAAGAGTTTTACAAAGATTTTCAAAGCTTTCCTTCATAAAAGATTTTCCAAAGCCTAAATTCCCAACACCCAACTTGTAGCCTATTCCTCTAGCTTCTCTCTAGATTTTGCACATCACAATCCCAAGCTTTACATCTACATATTTGGTTCTAGGATTGTGCAAGTGAGCTTTTGTAAAGTGATCAAGTGTGATCACTCATTTCTTCTTGGAGTGAAGTTGTAGAGGCATCGGCCTCAAGGGAGCTAGTGAGCTTCGGGTGGTGTTGCGGCATCACAAGTGTAAGGGACAAGTGTGTCCTTGTATTGGCGATCCGGTGGGATCAACGATAGTAGTGCAAATCCTTCAAGTGTGAAGGCGGGGACGTAGAGCGTGGCTCGAACCTCAGAAACACATCCTTGCGTTTGCGTTTGATCAATTTTCTCTAACTCTACTCCTTTTAATTCTTGCACCTTAATTGTTGTATTTATTGCAAGTCTTTATTTGTGCTATTTGTGTGTGAAAGTTTTAATTCCGCAAAATTGCCATAATTCATATAGCCATCACCTATTCACCCCCCCCCCCTCTAGGTGATTTCACCAAAAAGTTCTCCTATACAATTCACATCTTTGGTTATTTCCCAGTAAACTACGTTCAAGGTAGTCGAGACCGTTCCAAGTCATGCAAGTCTATTCTCATGGAATAGTGGAGATTCATAGAGAGAAGAAAGGCACCTTCAAATTTAATGGGCAGAGATTGAAGTTGTGTGTGGAGAGAGATTTCAATAAGCAAGAAGTCTCCTACCAACTAAAACAATCTTAATCGATGTTGAAAGAGGGTCTAGCTAATGATTATAACTTAAAGCTCTTCTTGGGAGGCAACCCAAGTTTTCTAACTTTTTTCTTTTACTTTTAGTCTAACTCTTTCACTGACAATGCTTTCTTTAATCTGACCAGATGTGTACAACTTAAAGAAGATCACAAGAATTTATAACGTTTTGGAAGATTGAATGAGAAACATACACTCTCTGGACCCTCTACCAAATTAATTCTAGTCTGAAATAGAAAACACAAGATGAGTCTTGTAACACCCCATCCTCGGTATACGTGCACAGTTACGTATCCTGATTTTTGGTGCATTTTATTATTATTATTTTATTTTTTTTCTGCTATTTAAATACTTACTCATATAGCAGTACTGCATGATTTGATCTGTTTGGTATTCAGATTTGACTAATTTTAGTTTCAAATATTATTTTTTAATATTCTAGATTTTTCATGATTTTCTGGAATTTTTCGGAATTAAATTGTAAATCTTCAAAACGGTGTCGGCCAGTATCACTGGTTGATTCCAGGAATTTTAATTCACAATTGGAATCAAATTTTGGATTCCGCTTTCACATTCCTTCTTAAAATTTTATTTCTTTCTTCAGGCATTTTCTGGGATTTTTCAGATTTTATCAAAAATCCAGCCTACCCGGTGTAGACACCGTTCATAGTGGATTCCAGGATTTTTATTTTGAAAATGGAATAGAATTTCTGAAAACCGATTCCACCAAAAATCTTTATATAATATTTATTATTTTTAAGAATTGTTGGGGAGCTTTCCGAGATACTTCGATTTTTGGACCTTTCCGGAGTTCTCTGTATTTTCCCAGATACCAGGAAATCATTCAACTACTTCACTCTTCTCTTTTTCCATTTTTCTCTCTCCTTCCTCAAACGCGAGTTCTGCCAACTGGACTCAGCAAATTAATGCGGAGACCCTTCCCTTGCTGCATTTAAAGCTTATGGGCTAAATCAACTCAAGTCCAGTCACCCACGCTTTTTCGTCCTATTCTACCAACGTAATCTTGTTTTTCTTGAACGCAGGTTTGTTTACTGCGTCCAGCAACAGCTAGACGTAGCCTTGTGTGGTGGGACGCGGCCAAATTGGCATGAAACGCAGGTTTCATAGAGTGGAGGGCAAACTTGTTATAATCTAAACTTACCTTTTATATATAACTCCCCACTCCTTCTCTCTCTTCACTTTTTTCACTTCTTCTTCCTTTTCCACTTCCTGTGAACATCAACAGCAGCCCAAAGCTCCCTTTGGCCACCATTACCACCACTCACCCTCTCCATATTCTCCACCACAAATTCCTCCACTTCATTCTCCTCCATCTCCTCCTCCATTTTCACCAACAAACACCATCTTCCTCAACCTCTTCCACCAAGAAAACCTCAAAGAACCCATCTTCACCAAAAAGCTTTACCACCATCTCCACCACCACCTGCACCACCGTAGCCTCCACCAAGCATACCACCTTCACCTCCTCGTCAACCTCTTTCTAACGGGCTATACATTCGTCCCCCGCAACAACGTTTGCAAGATCCCGTTTTGAAATGGTGAACTAGACTTGCACCTCCATCTTCTCCAAACAACCACAACCTCCTTCCCTCTCTTGTGAAGACCGGCCAACTCCTTTTGGATTGGGGGCCGTGCACTTCATTGGCGGCAAGACTCTGGGCCGGTACCCTCCTCTTGGATTGGGGCCGAGCTTCTCTGCGTCGGACGCATCACAGGATCAGTTTTAGGCGAGTAATTCTACTCGCCAAGACATGAACAATCACTTGTATTTTCATATCAACGAAACAACCCTTAAAGGATAATTCTGCTCTCTGTTTGACTCTGTTAGTCGACTTGACCAGTCATTAGTCGACTAAAACCCTTTATTAGTCGACTATCCTTTGTTATAGTCGACTAACTCCCTTGAAGCGCAGCTTTTCTTCTGAAGATGCGACCCTATTAGTCGACTAACTCATTGCCCTAGTCGACTAACTGTTGACTGATTTTTCCTGCACACAAAAATTAGAATATTAGATTAAGAATAGATCGTGCGAGGAATCAGTTCTAATCCGCGGTAGCAGGGCTATGCGGGTCGTGATCCTCAAGGAGGGACTGCGATAGAAGCGTTAAGCAAGTTATACTCTAAAGCTTTTATTTTTATTAGTTAAATGGTGGTATTTACAATGGGTGGTATTTACAATGGATGGAAGAAAAGAATTGTGGAAGATGTGGATTTAATCTACAAAAAAGAAAAGAAAAGAAACAAAAAGAAAAGAAAACTTACTTGAGATTGGTTGAAGAAAGAACGTGAAAACCTTACATGTTCTACCTTGCTTAGGAGGCGTTCCACGAATAGATCATAAGATCGATCTCAATCCCTGTGCACATTATATCGTCAAGCATACTCAAGTACGAAGTGATGCGTAGCTTGGAGGAGACGTCTTCATGAACTATCGCTGGTTCTCACAGAGCTTAGTTATACGTGCTTATGGAATCCACTTGCATGTTCATCAACAACCACAAGATCACAGAGAAAAAGAAAAGAAAAACAAATAAAAATAACACATAAGAATAAAGAACAAAAAGAAAAGTAATTACCTTTATTGCTTTAATCAATGGCAGAGAAAAGAAGATACATCGGTGTCACACTCAATATAATCCTCTCTCTCTCTTGAAAATAAAAGAGAAAAGAAACCCTAATTTACAAAAGAAAACCTAGAAGAAACCTAATTTTGGCCCTTGGCTCTTCTCTGGATGCTGGACACCCTTTGCGTTACACTGCAGGTGATATTTATAGGTGCAGAAGGCTACAGAGTCCCGGACGAAACTGCCCACGAAAATTTTGATCTGGAAGATATCAAAGTGCCGCGTTTCCGCGGCTTTTGCCGCGGATCCGCGGCACTTTGGTGACGTCTGGCCACGCGCTTTGGCGCGTGGCCTCTCCTGGTCCGTCCCTGTGGGCTTCTGCTTCTGGAATTTTGATCCTGGCCTTTTAATCTGGATTTTCGAGATAACTTGGTAATCAAGTTACTCTTAATCCAGATTTCTTCAAATTTTCTTCCCACGAATTTCTTCTTATCTTGGCCTTTTATCCTCATCCTGCATGTGTTTAGGGTAGATAGAAGTCTATCCTTCCCTAATCTCTGATATTTGCAACTTTTAGCCCTTGTATTTGCATTTTGACTCTTTGTATTTGCGCTTTTTCACCTGGGCTTCAAACATGGGCTTGGATCTGGGCTTTTGGGCTCTTTAGGCATTATTTATTGCTAAAATAACAATTCGAGGCCTGCACACAATAAATTACTAATTATTAATAAATGTGCAGAATTAAATGAATAAATATGAAAATGTGATGGTAAATATGATGATAAAAATGCACTTTTGACTACCAATCACACCCCCACACTTATCTTTTTGCTCGTCCTCGAGTAAAAACAAAGAAAAGAAAAAAGTTAATCTAACCTAACTCACTTTCGTAGGAATCACGATTGCACTTAGCACGTGCAACAAGCCGTTAAAACCCTAGGTACCCTAGAGGACGAGTGTTGTCTCGTGAGGGTTTTCAGCGGATTGCACCCACAAAATCCATAAAAAGGAAAATATTTGAATTATATTTGAAGAGACTAAGTAGTCTATAAGTTTTAGGATCTTCAATTTTATTCATTCTTCAAACCTAGTCTTTATAAAATCAATTGTTATCATTTTAGGTAAGGATTAAAATTGAATTTCTAATATAGTCTTTTTCGTTACCAAAAGTCATACACACCCTTGTGAATCTAGGAATTCCTTAACTTGGACTCTCATGCCTCTTTATTATTTTTATAACATCATCTAATTTTCTTTCGTGTAAGTATCAAGGCTTCTTGAGGCCCTCATACCTAACTAATTGACTATTAGATGTGTTAATATTTTTATTTTTTTTTATTTTTTTTTTGGCATGTATAATCATCTAATTTTCTTTCGTATAAGTATCAAGGCTTCTTGAGGCCCTCATACCTAACTAATTGATTATTAGATATGTTAATACATATATTATTTTTCTTAGTCTTCTTAGGCTTTCTAATCCACCCATGTAACGAACTTAAAGTCGATGACTCCCAAACCGGGTGGCTTTAGGGCACCAAGTGAGAAAACACCCGCGGACTCCAATTCGAGTGAACTAGGCCCCAAAACTAAGGACTTTATTTTATTTACTCACCTTTAGGCATGAATACTTATGCTTCTTGAGGCACATGTATCAGCTTAATTGGTGATTTTTTTTTTTCCTTCTTTTTTTTATAAGGCACAAGGTCTTTGTCTTAGAATCCTAGATATGTACTTGGAATGCACATTTCATTAAGGTAAAAATTAAGACTAACTAATTATTCAATTTCTCTCCTATACCTAAAAATTTAAACAATTTATTTATTTTGACCAAGTTTTTAGAAATCCTAATCATGATTTTCCTAATCTTTAAAAACTAACTTAGATTTCTTTCAAAAAATAAGTCAAAATACTTCCTTTTTATAACAATTTTTTTTTTTTTTTAAAAATTTTTTTTTATTAGCAATTTTTTTTTTAGTTTTTACCTATGTTAGTATGTTAGTAAAACCCACCCCCACACTTATCTCATGCATTGTCCTCAATGTATGAAATGAATGCATATATGCATGAAAAAGAACAAGGGAAGGCGGAAGTTACCTTAGGGGGTGGTTCCGGTGGTGGTCTAATTGGTCCACGAAATGCGGCCCAAATAAGATAACGTGGTAGTTCACGGGACCTACCTTTATTGACCTCTTTTTTATTTACATATTTACAGTCCCCAGAATGAATAGGATCATGGAAGATCATCTCGTGAAACTTACTCCCTTTACATGACCAGTCCTGGAAAATCATCACAGAGTCATGGTCTATACCTATGTCCAACAAAAGAATGTGACTTGGTAAAATGGTTGACTTGGACTCAAGAATGATAGGTTCAGGATCTAATACCGACTCAGGAAAGAAACTCAAATCAAGTAAAGGTTCAGGAGTCGGGCTAGGATCAAGAAGTGGGTCCAAGTCAAGAAATTGAAACTCAAGTCTACAATCATTTTCCCACAATGGAATGTGACTCAATGTTGGTGATTCAAGTTCAGGAATGATAGGTGTGGGAATCAAAACTGACTCTAAAATATTACCTAAGTCGGGTAACAAAACAGGAGTCAATAATGATTCGGGAATTTGAACTTGATCATAGATTTGGGAATCTAGGTCACATATCTCATTAGTTTCAATCTCATAAAAATGGGAACTTGCCAATTTTTCCATGGGACTTTCAAAATTGCACAATTGGTCAAGTTCAATATGATCATCAAAAATGGGTGATTCAATTTCATGATCTATAGGTATGGGAATAAATGTTGGCTCAGAAATTGGTCCAAATTGGGTAAGGATACTGGAGTCAACATAGATTCGAAGATGGAAACTGAATCGCAAAGTTGGGGATCGGGTTCACATTCACAATCTAATTCAATCTCATTGAAATTAAAACTAGCCAACTTGTCCAAGGATTGGGGTTGAGCAAGTTCATATTGATGTGATGAAATTGAATTTTGATCAAGGTCTTCTAGACAGAATGATTCTTGGTTCCTATCAACTTGGTTGGTTCGCTCAAGAATGTTTGAAAGTCTAGAAATTTGATCATTCATTATATCTTGCAACCGATCCACTTTTTCTTCTAACCCATCAAATAGATCAATGGTGGACTGAAACCTTGGTGATGTGGGAAAAGACGTATATGAAGATACTGGTTGAACAGGTGGTTGACCATATGGCTCAGGGGTATTGAATCCCCATTGACTCTGTGAAGAGTAGTGATGATTATTCCAATCTTGTTCATAGTATTGGGACTGGGGTATGTAATGATTCGGATAAGACCAATCTGGCACACTAGGTTGGTCAAAGTTATGATATGCCGGGTTGGTAATATCCGAATAAGAGGTTGGTGTGTAACATGGATCCTCATTAAAATTGAAAAAATTGTTGTTATAGGCCATATCACACAATCACAAACAAAAGAAAAAAAAAAACAAACAAAAAATTTCTAACCTAAGTTAGGGTAGACCTAGACCTAGACGACTCCTAACTGGTTAGACTGTCCACGGGAGGTAGGGTGTAGACTTTGACCACAAGTTAATCAGCCAGGTCGGGGCAAGAGTGGTGGGAGGTTTTCCATCAAAGACGTTCCTTAATTAATAACCACCACACTTCGGGCTTTCGGCCCTCAATCCCCTTCCTAGATATTGATTTGGCAAGAGTCAACTTCCAACACTGTTCCCCCTTAGGATAATCTCCTATTGAGTCCGAGATGTCCCTAGGGCCAACGTCTACTAATTTTAAGTTAGGCTTGGGTTAGTGAGTGCTTGGGATATGATTTTTGGGCTAAGGAAGGGTGATGAAATCCCCACCTTATCTTGTTAATGGGTTATGCCCTTAAGATGAATTAGTGCAAGTGTACAAGATAAATAGATAGAATTCACTCAAAGCAGAAAATCAACCAAGAGATGAGTCCTATTCTACATGCAATGCATACGTACCTTGCGTCTCCAGCACTCTTCAACAGTAAATAAAAATAATTGAAAAGACACGTGCCTAATATGCAAACGTCTAATCAAATTTTATTTTTAACAACCAATAATTTACTGTTGAATTATTAGCAATTTACAGGTATATCACAGAACAAAACAGAATAGAGCAGTAAGCAGTAATCTCAAATTTCAGCAATCTGCAAAAAAATTGAATCAGTAGTCCTTACTGTTGCCGCGTTTCCGCGGCTCTGGCCGCGGATCCGCGGCAAAACAGTGGGCTCCTGTGCTCTGCCTTCGAGGGCAGAGGCACAGGGCAGCTATATGTCCACTGCAGCTGCTGTTTTCTGTTTCCTGTTCTCCAAACCTGCAAACAGAAAAGAATAAAGAATTAGTTAAAAATTAAATTTTTTTGTTTTAGAGATAACTTACCGTCCCTCCCCGCAACGGCGCCAATTTGTTGACTGATTTTCCTGCACACAAAAATTAGAATATTAGATTAAGAATAGATCGTGCGAGGAATCAGTTCTAATCCACGGTAGCAGGGCTATGCGGGTCGTGATCCTCAAGGAGGGACTGCGATAGAAGCGTTAAGCAAGTTATACTCTAAAGCTTTTATTTTTATTAGTTAAATGGTGGTATTTACAATGGGTGGTATTTACAATGGATGGAAGAAAAGAATTGTGGAAGATGTGGATTTAATCTACAAAAAAGAAAAGAAAAGAAACAAAAAGAAAAGAAAACTTACTTGAGATTGGTTGAAGAAAGAACGTGAAAACCTTACATGTTCTACCTTGCTTAGGAGGCGTTCCACGAATAGATCATAAGATCGATCTCATCCCTGTGCACATTATATCGTCAAGCATACTCAAGTACGAAGTGATGCGTAGCTTGGAGGAGACGTCTTCATGAACTATCGCTGGTTCTCACAGAGCTTAGTTATACGCGCTTATGGAATCCACTTGCATGTTCATCAACAACCACAAGATCACAGAGAAAAAGAAAAGAAAAACAAAATAAAAATAACACATAAGAATAAAGAACAAAAAGAAAAGTAATTACCTTTATTGCTTTAATCAATGGCAGAGAAAAGAAGATACATCGGTGTCACACTCAATATAATCCTCTCTCTCTCTTGAAAATAAAAAGAAAAGAAACCCTAATTTACAAAAGAAACCTAGAAGAAACCCTAATTTTGGCCCTTGGCTCTTCTCTGGACGCTGACACCCTTTGCGTTACACTGCAGGTGATATTTATAGGTGCAGAAGGCTACAGAGTCCCGGACGAAACTGCCCACGAAAATTTTGATCTGGATGATATCAAAGTGCCGCGTTTCCGCGGCTTTTGCCGCGGATCCGCGGCACTTTGGTGACGTCTGGCCACGCGCTTTGGCGCGTGGCCTCTCCTGGTCCGTCCCTGTGGGCTTCTGCTTCTGGAATTTTGATCTGGCCTTTTAATCTGGATTTTCGAGATAACTTGGTAATCAAGTTACTCTTAATCCAGATTTCTTCAAATTTTCTTCCCACGAATTTTCTTCTTATCTTGGCCTTTTATCCTCATCCTGCATGTGTTTAGGGTTAGATAGAAGTCTATCCTTCCCTAATCTCTAATATTTGCAACTTTTAGCCCTTGTATTTGCATTTTGACTCTTTGTATTTGCGCTTTTTCACCTGGGCTTCAAACATGGGCTTGGATCTGGGCTTTTGGGCTCTTTAGGCTTTATTTATTGCTAAAATAACAATTCGAGGCCTGCACACAATAAATTACTAATTATTAATAAATGTGCAGAATTAAATGAATAAATATGAAAATGTGATGGTAAATATGATGATAAAAATGCACTTTTGACTACCAATCACTAACTTTCTTTCTGAAGACGCGGACTTGTGAGACGCGGATTTGTGACAAGACGCAGTCTTGTGAAACGCAGCCTATTAGTCGACTAACCCCTTCTTCTAGTTGACTAACTTTTCTCCTAAAAACGCAACTCCTTGAGACGCAGCCCTATCAGTCGACTTGTCCCCTATCTATAGTCGACTAATTCCTTCATAAGTCGACTACTATCTCTCCCTAGTCGACTAATCTTGACTATTTGCTATGCTTAATTACTTCTTTGATTATGAACATTATCTTTGGGTCATGTATTTTATATTGCTATTTGCAAGACTTGTTACTTGACAAATATCACCTCTTATCATGCTATCTATTAACACAAGGCATGATACACCTGACTTCTATGATTATCACTATAACGGGAATGATAAACGGACTTCATGATTTTCCAACTTGATTTTACATGATAGTACAAATTGTACTCCTGATACTCTTGTTTTTACAATATTCCTGACTTGCTCCTGTTCATTCCCGAAACCTGATAACTATCTAAAGAATTCATAAAATAAGACAACTTGCATCGGGCGGGGGAAATACGCGGCTATCAATATATGTTCGTATTTACAGTGGTATTAGGTATGTTGTGCAACTAAATTTCCGGTCTGACCTGTGGGCCTCCAGGCGACCGAGGGGAGTGCTGGCTCCCTCCTTCCTGATACCATCATGATAAGGGCATACATAAGACCCTCCTGTTAGCCTTGCGGCAGGTTCCGTCCACCAAGCAACGGAACATCCTGGGCCGTGGTCCCGGGTATGTACGGGACCCACTGTAAACATAGTTCGTTGATACCCCCGCTGGTTTCCAATAACAACCTTGCTTTACTCGGATATGGATCTATGTGTGCTGGGACGCTAGTTCACATAGCTAGATATCAGGGTAAGACGAGTAATAATAATAATAATAAAAGACGTTAATTGTGGGTGTTGTATGCGCTTGGATTACGGGGACATGAGATAAAGGTATATAGATGAGGGTTTTCTTGTTTGGATTATTCCCTCGAAGTACTAGTCTCATGAGGTCGTAACTTGAGCTTATACAATGCCTTTCGTTTATAACATTTTGTGCTTCCTTTACTCGCTGGCTGATTATTCATGATATTGTACCGACTCTCATACTCTTATTTCTTATGCCGCTCGGCTGTAACCTGTTCACTTGTTTGGGAGGTCCTGACTCCCTTGAATTTGTATGTTCAGGTTCCGAACCTTGGATCGAGGTGGAGCCTTCTGTGGAAGATCAAGCTTTCCTTTCCGAGCAGGCTGACTAGTCTCGGCTTCTGTCGTGCCAGACTCTCCTTTTTAGCTCGCGGGACCTTCCTTCAGCTCGTGAGCATCTTGTAATCATATTATAAATCGTTCTTTTGTGCTTGGCTGTGATATATGATGCATGTGATATGTAATAGTATGTCACATCCTGTGATAACCTTGTACTTTGTACTTCTTATGTGGCATATGAATGGACGCTACGTTTGTCGTACTCTGATTCTTGCTTGTACTGATGCTTAACGTATATACGTGAGGGTATCTCTGACCTGCGTATGTACGTCGCAGTGACGTCCCCGTACCCGTGGGATCGGGGCGTTACAGGTTGGTATCAGAGCCTAGGCTCTCACACCTATAGTACAATCAAGTAGCAAATGGAATTTGCCATTGCCAACTACAATGTACAAAGTTATCTAGTCCTTCTTGATTCCTTCCTTGTGTCCTAAAATCCTTCCATCTTTCCAATTTCCAGTCTCCTTTTTACCAACATAAGTATGGATAGAAGTGAAAGTACACCTAGAGGGGGGGTGAATAGGTGTAAATGCTAATCTAATGAACTTAATGCAAACTCTAATGCTCTAAAAGCGGAAGCTAATGCAAGTGTTGGACAAACTAATTCAACAAGTGTAGCCGAATTCCCCTTGCGAGGCTCTGAACTAACTCCTCTTGATTCCCCTTAAAATGGGTTGAGGTGCTATGTGAAGCTCTTGTTGGATGAGTATAAGTTAGGCACACACACAAGCAATCCAAGCAATCAAGGATATAGCAATACAATGCACACAATAAGCCAAGCAAGTATAGATGAATAGCAATAGAAATATATGCAAGGCAATATGAAACAATGCTCAAAACACAAGCAAGTATATATGATGATATGAATGGATGATGCTTGCACAAATGTAAAAAGAGTAGAGTTGAGAGAAATTGGATCAAACGCAAAGACCAAGATGTGTTTCGAGGTTCGAGCCCCTAGCTCTACATCCCCGCCTACACCACCGTGTAGGATTTCCAATCCACTATAGGAGTACCAAACTCCTCTCTCAACCTTACAATGCCACCGAGGCAATACAACACACAATCCACCTCTATCAAGAGGGATACGGCCCGTAGCCAACCACAACACACACCTCTACCTAAGAGGTATAAGGCCCGTAGCCAACAACAAACACTACCTCTACGAAGAGGCTCACACACCAACCACTCCGATCACCTCTACCGAAGAGGGATTCACAAATTAAGGAGGGTTTACAACTCAAGAGGTGTACAACTACAACCTCAAACACTTCTCTTTTCTTTCTCTTTTCTTTTCTCTTTTCTTTTCCACAAAAACAAAAATCCTAATAGTTTAGGATAGAAGATAGCTCAAGTGTGGAAACTATGTGTTTTTGGAAAACAAGCAACAAAGAAAACACTTGGGAAATTCTTGTAAAAGATGGAGAATGAAAACCAATACAAATATCCCAAATTCCTATTTCTTGATTTTTCCAAAAACCCAAAACAATAAAGATTAGAAGTTTAAAGCACAAAAACTATTTTGAAAACTCTTTAAAAACACTTCAGAAACTGCAATTTTTCCCTTATAAAAACCTTGGCCAAAATCCCAAATGAATGGGGTTTATATAGGCCAAAACAGAAAACTAGCCGTTAGGCTGATGTGGCATTTTTGACAGCCACCGGTCGACCGGCCCGGTCGACCGCCAACGGTCGAAATTATGACCGTTGGGAGATTCGGTCGACTGCCAGTCGACCCGACCAACAGAAGGAAACACAGTTTCCTTCTATCGGTCGACCGACCCAGTCGACCGACAAGATACAGAGAGCAGACTCTCTATATCGGTCGACTGGGTCCATGTCCCGGTCGACCGACGGACATGCACAGCCTGTGCATGTCCCGGCAGAGCAGCCGGTCGACTGCCGGTCGACCGGTCTGCCTGGAAAACTGTTTTTCTGGGCAGATTTTGAGATAGAAAATTTTGTAAAAAATATTTTAACACTTGTAAAAATTCCACAAAAATATGTTTTATCATTTTACTTGATAACTAAACTTGTGATAAAAATTTCAAGACATATATCAAACATATCAATTCATTTTTGTGTCTTGCCAATTTTATCAAAAATAAAACTTGTATTTTTATCAAACTAGATTTTTTCAAAACATGAATAGGAATGTCAAATAAGTTTGTCTATAAGTTAAGCATGTATGTATAACTAGAAAACATCTACTATACATATTAATCATGAAAACTTGTTTTGATCAAACTATTCATGAAATCAATATCAAAAACCAAACCATGTGTATTTTGTGCACTTGAGCATATCAACTAAACTAAGCTTTAACAAATGGATCTAAAACTCAAAACTAAACCTATGGATACCTAAGTCTTCTTGACGATCTTCATCTTCAAGTAGACTAGCTCCCAAACGCGATCCACCGAGTGCAAAGGTATGATCTTTAAGCTTTGGCACCGGAATCACCATGATAAGCTTCCAAACATCTTGTTGAAGCTAATCACCAACACTAATAACCTGCTAATGATCTGAAACTTAGAAACACAAGAATATTAGTAAATATAACTACATGAGTTGATCATCATCAAAACTAGAGTGGAAGGCCTTTGGGCCAACAATCTCCATCATGAAAACTTGTTTTGATCAAACTATTCATGAAATCAATATCAAAAACCAAACCATGTGTATTTTGTGCACTTGAGCATATCAACTAAACTAAGCTTTAACAAATGGATCTAAAACTCAAAACTAAACCTATGGATACCTAAGTCTTCTTGACGATCTTCATCTTCAAGTAGACTAGCTCCCAAACGCGATCCACCGAGTGCAAAGGTATGATCTTTAAGCTTTGGCACCGGAATCACCATGATAAGCTTCCAAACATCTTGTTGAAGCTAATCACCAACACTAATAACCTGCTAATGATCTGAAACTTAGAAACACAAGAATATTAGTAAATATAACTACATGAATTGATCATCATCAAAACTAGAGTGGAAGGCCTTTGGGCCAACAATCTCCCCCTTTTTGATGATGACAAAACTCATGGAGTTATATATGCATGGATTAAAGTTAAGCTTCAAAGAAGCTCCCCCTCAACTCATGCATAAACAAATAAACAATAATATGCAATGCATGACAATGCATATAAACATGGTACTCTAGATATCAATGGAATATTCAACATACAATATGTTCTAGATACCAATTAAGCAAAGAAGACATGCATATATTATAAACAAAAACACAAATTCTTCTCCCCCTTTTTGTCAATCATCAACAAAGGGGTAAGAGCAAAATCAAAACATATTCTTAAAACAAAATTGTTCTTAATTCTTAAAACAAATACATGCATACAAAGACATGCATATAAGCTACAAAAATCTTCTCCCCCTTTTTGTCCTAATCAAGGAACCAATAAAGGGTTAAAAAAAAAACATAAAAACAAATTTTCTCCCCCTTTTTGTCAAAAACAAAAAGATCAAGAAGGGGTAATCCAAAACAAATATGATACCAATTCAAGATATGACAATAAGGTGCATATTGATACCAAATGAAATAAACAAGGATGAATAAATGTTATATGCTATATATATTCATGAAGAGGAAGACGCTAAGTTAGCTTCCCTACACATATGCATTACATGAAGGAGGAATGTGAAGCCCTAATTCACATAACACACATTATGTAATGAATAAGAGGAGATGTGAAGCTCCCCTACACACGTGTACCATATAAAGAAAAGATGTTAAGCTTTTCAATACACAATACACTCAACATGAATTTATATACATATAGGCAATGTAAATCAAAAGTATATCTATTTTTCTTAAACAAAATCTTGAGATACCAATTAACAATACTCAACATAAACATCTTGATATCTTTAAGAGAAATATGTTCTTTTAACCATATGAAAGTAATTGAAAGTAATTTTAACATAAAGCAAGGGAGTGGGAATCAAATACCAATTGAAAGACAACATCAAATTTTCTCCCCTTTATGAAATACCAACTAAACATATGCATAAGCTTATTTTAAGATACAAATTGAAAACAATCAATCATTAGAAATTTTCAAGCTTAGCATTAAGATGTATATGTATGAAAGTAATAGATACCAATTGAAATTGATACCATAGGATAGAAAGCATACATACATACATAAAACATATATGAGTATACAAGAAGGATCAAAAATTGATACCAATTGAAATATGTTCAAAGATACCAATTTAAAGAATAAGGTCAAGTGTATCTCATATTATCACAATAAGGAATACGAACAAGTTAAATGAAAAGTTTTGTTAACTAGTACGAAATCCTTCAAGCAAGGAATAAATACAAGTCATTTTTCATAAAAATGAAATCCACATGATAATCAACACTCTATTCAATTAAGTATGAAAAGGTCTCATGAAAACAAAGCATGACCAATTAATAGGTGTGAGTGTACAAGTAAAGTGTGGAGATCACAATCATGAAAAATTGTTCAATTAAGTTCAAATATTCCTTAAAACAAGAAATCATCAAATATTTAATCTTCTAGATATATGTATGTCTAATACAAGCTAAAGTATACATACATATCCAAAATACAAACGAGTCCACAAGTATATATGTATGAAGGCACGTGGCTCAAAAGGATGTATATGTATAAGATTAGTTTGAACTAGGTAGACATATACATGAAGTCAAATATAAACACATGAAAAACATGAAAATCTCAATTTTCATTTAAAATCAAATTCATTTCAAGGTATATGTATGATTTGTCAAACAATAAGTATACATACATATCCCTAAACACAATTGAGTCCATAATAGATATTTGCATGAGGGGCAAATGACTCAAGGGGTATACATGTATATCTTAATGTTTGGCAAGTTAAACATATACATGAAGTAAAAACTCATAATCATAAGATAAATACAAAAATTGAATACAAGTTTAAAAATGTACGAATCATCAAAACTAGACTATATTCACACATCTAATGGGAACAACCAAGCATTCAATCCAAAACATATATAGATTTGTTTGTAGCCCATTCTATGTGCAAGTATAAATCCTAGTCTTAATGAGAACTAACATCTAAACATGTAATCAAATCATTAAGTACAATACAAACACGAATATCATTTTGCTAAAACAAAACACGTAAATTCATCAAAATTCTTTTATTTTGTGAACCAACTTCTAGGTATATGTATGATCCATCCAAATCTAACGATATACATACATATCCCAACTATAAACGAGTCTATTAAAAATATTTGCATTGAAGGCAAAAGACTCATGGGTATACATGTATATTTATTAGGTTTGAATTTAAAATACATATACATGAAGTAGAATCATAAAAATAGGTATGACAAGTATAAACAAAGAAATCATCAAAACTAGCCTATACTTGTGCACATAGTGGGTACAAATGAGCATGAAGAGCAAAACATATATAAGTCAATTTGTTCTCACTAAGTGTACATGTATACATGCAAGTTTTGATAAGATCTACATTTAAACATGTATATACCACAAGAAGCACAAAACACATATAAAACATCATGATACAACTAAAACATGAATCAAACGTTCAAATGATCAATATGTATATGCATATGCATAAGATCTAGGATATACATATTAGATCAAAAATGAGATCACACAAATATAAATCTATATTGAGCATGGGTGTCTCTAAACAACTAAGCATGTATATCACTAATCAAATGAACATGATATAACATAGTGAACATTAAACAATGACATGCTATAACACAAATGATATGAACATGTAATCAATGAACAATTAAAACATGTTATAATCATAAATAGGGAGTTAGGAATTGTTACCAAAAGCCTAGAAGGCAACCTTCCTTGTCTCCTAAACATGGTGGTCCTTTCCACCAAATCATCCCTTGAAAGTGATGCATCCAATTGATTTCCTTTAAGTACGGAACGCATCCACTCCAAGGTGCCATCACTCTCACGTCATGTGAGAGTCCACACCTACATCAAAAATTGGAGGGGTGGTCTTTGGTACCCATTGTCTTTTGGGTCCATGGGAGTTAGTCTCATCTCTAACCCAAACAAATTTCTTTTTATTTGCTAAATTATTGACATGTAATCTATCAAAGCAAAATTTAGCAAGATGGCCTTTTCGACCACAATGTGTACAAGTGTACACATGAGCATACGTGTGATGGTGTCCGTGAGGAGCATGTGTATGCCTTGGAGGGTGTGCATGCATAAAAGATGGAACTTGTTTCTTTCGAAGCAAAGTTTCCAATCGTGTATGGTTCATGGCACATTGGCTCATAGTGGAGCCCAAACAATCTACCTTCTTCTTAAGCATACAAATATCATCATTAATCTTAGAAGAAGAGGTACATGCATTAGGTAGTCTAGATGATGAGGCTACACTAGCATGGCAAACATGAGAAGACATATCATTTTTCAAAGAATTATTTTTACTTAAACAAATTTCTAATTCTTTTGAAATGAAATCAATTTCTCTTTTTAGAGAATCATTTTCTTTTAAACAAAATCAATTTTCGATGACAAAACATCATTATTTTTCAACACATTATCACAATCATTTTTAGACTTTAAAAGGTTATTTTCTTTAAGTGCAAGTTCTAATTGAGATCTCAATGAATCCC
The DNA here is from genome assembly GCA_038442645.1 of Agave tequilana. Taxonomy (NCBI): domain Eukaryota; kingdom Viridiplantae; phylum Streptophyta; class Magnoliopsida; order Asparagales; family Asparagaceae; genus Agave; species Agave tequilana. Next base: position 13,368 of record JAVJIF010028251.1, on the reverse strand, counting down.
TTTCATTATAGACCTCAACCTTCTCTTGCAAAACAATATCAAGTCTAGTATGCAAATCCTTATTTTCTTTTTCAATTCCTAGACTTTTCTTTTTCAAAATTTTATAATTTTCTATCAATTTTTCACAAACTATAGAAAGTTCTTCATTTAAGGCATGGGGATCAACAATATCATCACATGAAGAACAAGCATCATCACTATCTAGGTGGGATTCCGAATGTACCTCAAGGGAGTCATTCCCTTGGACCATGAAACATTGTGGTTCGGATTCTCCACTAGATTCCTCTTCTTGGATTTGTTCTTGAAGCTCGGAGGTGGTGGTTGTGGTTGTCAATTTGTTCCACACTACAAAAGCGGAATCAATATTAGAAACATGTAAAAGATAATCTTTAGGCAATGTGCTTCTAATAGCCTCTAGGGCTTGTGCATTGGCCTTATATGAATGAGGTTACCAAGATAGCATTTCTTGGTAGCCGCAAGGAAAGTATGTAAACCTAGGGTTTGTAGGTAAATGGACATCCTAGTCTTCCAAACAAGAATGTTGGAAGGGTCATAGCTAGGAGGGGTCATGAAGTCCATGGTAAACTAAATGTATGCAAACAAATATTATGCAAACAAGATTAGCAAGCAAATGGATCACTCCTAGGATGTTAAGCCTAATATCAGGAGCACTAGCTCTGATACCAATTGAAAGTACACCTAGAGGGGGGGTGAATAGGTGTAAATGCTAATCTAATGAACTTAATGCAAACTCTAATGCTCTAAAAGCGGAAGCTAATGCAAGTGTTGGACAAACTAATTCAACAAGTGTAGCCGAATTCCCCTTGCGAGGCTCTGAACTAACTCCTCTTGATTCCCCTTAAAATGGGTTGAGGTGCTATGTGAAGCTCTTGTTGGATGAGTATAAGTTAGGCACACACACACAAGCAATCCAAGCAATCAAGGATATAGCAATACAATGCACACAATTAAGCCAAGCAAGTATAGATGAATAGCAATAGAAATATATGCAAGGCAATATGAAACAATGCTCAAAACACAAGCAAGTATATATGATGATATGAATGGATGATGCTTGCACAAATGTAAAAAGAGTAGAGTTGAGAGAAATTGGATCAAACGCAAAGACCAAGATGTGTTTCGAGGTTCGAGCCCCTAGCTCTACATCCCCGCCTACACCACCGTGTAGGATTTCCCAATCCACTATAGGAGTACCAAACTCCTCTCTCAACCTTACAATGCCACCGAGGCAATACAACACACAATCCACCTCTATCAAGAGGGATACGGCCCGTAGCCAACCACAACACACACCTCTACCTAAGAGGTATAAGGCCCGTAGCCAACAACAAACACTACCTCTACCGAAGAGGCTCACACACCAATACCACTCCGATCACCTCTACCGAAGAGGGATTCACAAATTAAGGAGGGTTTACAACTCAAGAGGTGTACAACTACAACCTCAAACACTTCTCTTTTCTTTCTCTTTTCTTTTCTCTTTTCTTTTCCACAAAAACAAAAATCCTAATAGTTTAGGATAGAAGATAGCTCAAGTGTGGAAACTATGTGTTTTTGGAAAACAAGCAACAAAGAAAACACTTGGAAATTCTTGTAAAAGATGGAGAATGAAAACCAATACAAATATCCCAAATTCCTATTTCTTTGATTTTTCCAAAAACCCAAAACAATAAAGATTAGAAGTTTAAAGCACAAAAACTATTTTGAAAACTCTTTAAAAACACTTCAGAAACTGCAATTTTTCCTTATAAAAACCTTGGCCAAAATCCCAAATGAATGGGGTTTATATAGGCCAAAACAGAAAACTAGCCGTTAGGCTGATGTGGCATTTTTGACAGCCACCGGTCGACCGGCCCGGTCGACCGCCAACGGTCGAAATTATGACCGTTGGGAGATTCGGTCGACTGCCAGTCGACCGACCAACAGAAGGAAACACAGTTTCCTTCTATCGGTCGACCGACCCAGTCGACCGACAAGATACAGAGAGCAGACTCTCTATATCGGTCGACTGGGTCCATGTCCCGGTCGACCGACGGACATGCACAGCCTGTGCATGTCCCGGCAGAGCAGCCGGTCGACTGCCGGTCGACCGGTCTGCCTGGAAAACTGTTTTTCTGGGCAGATTTTGAGATAGAAAATTTTGTAAAAAATATTTTAACACTTGTAAAAATTCCACAAAAATATGTTTTATCATTTTACTTGATAACTAAACTTGTGATAAAAATTTCAAGACATATATCAAACATATCAATTCATTTTTGTGTCTTGCCAATTTTATCAAAAATAAAACTTGTATTTTTATCAAACTAGATTTTTCCAAAACATGAATAGGAATGTCAAAATAAGTTTGTCTATAAGTTAAGCATGTATGTATAACTAGAAAACATCTACTATACATATTAATCATGAAAACTTGTTTTGATCAAACTATTCATGAAATCAATATCAAAAACCAAACCATGTGTATTTTGTGCACTTGAGCATATCAACTAAACTAAGCTTTAACAAATGGATCTAAAACTCAAAACTAAACCTATGGATACCTAAGTCTTCTTGACGATCTTCATCTTCAAGTAGACTAGCTCCCAAACGCGATCCACCGAGTGCAAAGGTATGATCTTTAAGCTTTGGCACCGGAATCACCATGATAAGCTTCCAAACATCTTGTTGAAGCTAATCACTAACACTAATAACCTGCTAATGATCTGAAACTTAGAAACACAAGAATATTAGTAAATATAACTACATGAGTTGATCATCATCAAAACTAGAGTGGAAGGCCTTTGGGCCAACAAGAAGGACGGGTCGTAACAACTCCGGGCAAGCATCAAATGGACCCGCGGGAGAGAATGCTGATATTCTTAGGGTTATCCAGAATATGGTGGAGAATCAACAAAGGCAGACCGAACTCCTCCGGCAAGGATTGATAGCAGCTCCTCAAGAACGGAGGCCAGGCAACGTGTCAGACTTCAGGCGGTTGCAGCCGGCAATATTTACGGGGGAAGAAAGACCACTAGATGCCGAGCAGTGGCTAATTGACACAACAGATCTCTTGAAGGCAGCCCGGATCCCAGAAGAAGATAAGGTGGAAGTCGCCAAGATCCAATTAAAGGACGTGGCTAGAAACTGGTGGTTAGCTGAAGAAGCGAGACTGGACAGACCCATCACTTGGGACCAGTTCTCTAAGAGCTTTTATGATAGATTCTTCCCTACCACAGCTCAGAAGGAGATGGAAGAATAATTCATCCGACTTCAACAATGGAACCGGTCTGTTGACGAATATGCTGCTGAGTTCTTAAGGCTGAGTCGTTTCGCTCCGTATATGATAGCTGACGAGGAGAAACGGGCAAGCAGATTTCAGCAGGGCTTACGAATGGATATTCAAGTCCTTTTGATTCCCCAGCAGCTGAAAACATATTCCCAGGTCCTTACTGTAGCTCGGGAAGTAGAGCGAGGATTGGAGAAAAAGAATCTTGATCAGATGAGGAAACAGGCCATGAAGAGGCCATTCCAACAACTGGGCAGAGGAGGTCCAGTCAGAGCTGTAAGGGCCCCAATGGTTAGAAGACCATATCGACCAGCCCCTCCTCAGACAACTCAAATAGTTCCTGTTTGTAATTATTGCCAGAGGCCAGGTCACTTGCAAAAGGACTGTCGCAGGGCTAATGGGTTGTGCCTGGCATGTGGATCTGGTGATCACACAATAGAAGGCTGTCCCCTTAAGAGAACTGGGACGATGAATAGGACCCTACCGGCACTTCCTGCACCTATGGGACAGAGGAACCCAGGACCGATGGTTGGAAGAACCCCTCTCCCTCCACAACAACAGGCCTTTCGCCCAGCTCCAAGGGGAGGAAGAACAACTGCAGGTCGTGGAAGAGGACGGGCTACAACTTGACAGCGGAAGAGGCCCAAACTTCTGAAGAAGTGGTAACAGGTAAGATCATGGTGCACTCTAAACCTGTCTTAGCCCTCTTTGATTCTGGCGCTTCTCATTGCTACATATCAGATAGTTTCATTGCTTTGAACTCTATACCTGTTGAATATTTAGACCACCAGTGGGAGATAAGTACCGGTAACGGAGTAGTCATCTCTAATAGAGTTTGTGTAAATTGTCCGGTGGAACTGTGTGACAGGACATTAACAGTGGATATGCTCGTACTAGATACTAAAGGGTACGACGTAATCTTAGGCATGACTTGGCTCAGTAAATACCATGCAGTCATTGATTGTCGAAACAAGAAAGTTATTTTCAGAATACCACTTCAGCCTGAATTCCAATTTGAAGGAGAACACAAACCTACCAAGGAAAAAGCACAGATGACTGCTGGTGAGATCCAGAAGAAGAGAGTGCCAGTTTGGAATGAGTTTCCAGAAGTATTTAAGGAGATCTCAGGACTTCCACCCGATAGGGTAATTGAGTTCTCCATTGATACCCTTCCAGGCACAGTTCCGATATCCAAAGCTCCATACAGAATGGCACCCACTGAGTTAGAAATTCTAAAGAAGCAGCTACAAGAATATTCTGACAAGGGATTGATTAGACCAAGTGCTTCACCATGGGGAGCTCCAGTGCTCTTAGCAAACAAAAAGGACGGTGGTAAGCGGTTGTGTATAGACTACAGAGAGTTAAACAAGGTTACCATCAAGAACAAGTACCCCTTACCAAGAATTGATGATCTGTTTGATCAGCTTCATGGAGCTCGAGTATTTTCAAAGTTGGATTTGCAATCAGGTTATCATCAGCTAAAGGTAAAGAAAGAAGACGTTCCAAAGACAGCGTTCAAAACTCGTTATGGCCATTATGAGTTTCTAGTTATGCCCTTCGGAGTCACCAATGCCCCTGCAGTTTTCATGGATTTGATGAACAGAGTGTTCTCATCATATTTGGATCAGTTTGTGATTGTTTTTATAGATGACATCTTGATCTATTCGAAGAACGACAGAGAGCATGCAGACCACTTGAGAATAGTGTTACAGACTCTCCAACAGGAACAACTTCATGCTAAGCAAAGCAAGTGTGATTTCTGGTTAAATAGTGTGGCCTTCCTTGGACACATAATTTCAGAAGAAGGAATTTCAGTAGACCCTAGTAAAATTCAGACAGTAAAGGACTGGCCAATTCCAAGGACAGTAACAGAAATTAAGAGTTTTATTGGATTGGCCGGATATTACAGGCGCTTTGTCCAAGATTTTTCTAAGATTGCAGCCCCGTTAACGAAGCTCACCCGGAAAGGAGAAAATATATATGGACGGAGGAATGTACCGCAGCATTTGAACAATTAAAGGAAAGACTCATTACAGCTCCAGTCTTGAGGACTCCCTCAGGAAGAGGAGGGATGGTTATATACAGTGATGCATCCGGAAAAGGCCTAGGGTGTGTATTAATGCAGCATGATCATGTCATAGCGTATGCATCCAGGCAACTGAAACCACATGAGAGAAATTACCCAACTCATGACTTAGAGCTGGCAGCTGTAATATTCGCATTGAAGATCTGGAGACATTATCTTCTGGGAGAGAAGGTGCTAATCTACACTGATCACAAGAGTCTAAAGTATATTTTCACGCAGAAAGAATTAAACATGAGACAGAGACGGTGGCTTGAATTAATGGCAGATTATGATATAGATTTACAGTATCATCCAGGCAGAGTCAATACAGTACCAGATGCATTGAGCAGGAAGCCAGAGAATAAAATGCTAGTACAACTTACGCAACAGAAGGAGTTGAGTCAGGATATAATAAAATTGGACTTAATGATAGTACAAGGAATTGATAAAACGGGACAGTTGATGACCTTTCAGATTCAATCAACCCTGATGGATGAGATTAAAGAAGCTCAAAAAGAAGACCCCAGATTGCAGAAATTCAGAGCTCAAATAGAAGCTGGATTGAGAACTGACCTCCGTATTCATTCAGACAACGCATTATATTTTGGTAACAGAATTTGTGTCCCCCAAGGAGAAGTCCGACAGAAAATTTTGGCAGAGGCACACAGTTCGGCCTATTCCATACACCCGGAGGAAATAAAATGTATCAAGACTTGAAACAGAAGTTCTGGTGGAATGCCATGAAAAGGGAGATAGCCCAGCATGTGGCCAAGTGCTTAGTTTGCCAGCAGGTAAAGATAGAACACCAGAGAACAGCTGGACTTCTTCAGCCCTTGCCAATACCCGAGTGGAAGTGGGAACATATCACCATGGATTTTGTCACAGCACTACCTCGCAGTCCTAAGGGTAATAATGCAGTATGGGTAATCATTGACCGCCTCACAAAAGCAGCTCACTTCCTACCTTTCAGAGTAGGTCAGTCAACAGAAGTTCTTGCAGAAAAATATATGAAAGAAATTGTTCGTCTACATGGAGTTCCAGTTAGTATCGTGTCAGATAGAGACACGAGATTCCGATCACATTTTTGGGAAAGTCTCCAAGAAAATTTGGGAACTCGTCTGAAATTCAGTACCTCATATCATCTTCAGACAGACGGACAATCTGAACGGACTATTCAAATTCTTGAAGACATGTTACGAGCCTGCATGATAGAATTTAGAGGGTCATGGGAAGACTATCTTCATTTGGTAGAATTCTCTTATAATAACAGCTATCAGGCTAGTATCAAAATGGCCCCATTTGAGGCATTGTATGGCAGGAAATGCAGGTCACCGATATGTTGGGATGAAGTCGGCGAAAGAAGACTTATGGGACCAGACATTCTAGTTCAGACAACAGACAAAGTCCGAGTTATCAGAGATCATCTTCAGGCAGCACAGAGCCGACAAAAGAGTTGGGCAGACACAAATAGAAGACCCTTGGAATTTAGAACAGGTGATCATGTGTTTTTTGAAGATATCACCCACCAAAGGGGTAATCCGTTCGGTACACGTGGGAAACTCAGTCCAAGATACATCGGCCCATTCGAAATTTTGGATCGTGTGGGAGATGTGGCTTACCGATTGGCATTACCGCCATCTTAGAAGGAGTACACAATGTATTCCATGTATCACAGTTGAGGAGGTATGTCAAGGATGAGAGTCACATTCTAGATCACTCCGAACTGGTACTACAGTCAGATCTGTCTTATAAAGAGCAACCGATGGCCATCCTGGACAAAAGTATCAAAACATTGAAGAATAAGGCAATACCATTAGTATTGGTTTCTTGGAATAGACATGTGCCAGGAGAAGCCACATGGGAACGAGAGGACGTTATTCGTGAGCGTTACCCTCAACTATTTTCAACTTAGTTGGTAAAACCCTTCTTCCTATTCTTCTCTACCGTCATCTTCCCCTTCCTGAAATTTCGAGGACGAAATTTTTGTAAGGTGGATAGGTTGTAACACCCCATCCTCGGTATACGTGCACAGTTACGTATCCTGATTTTTGGTGCATTTTATTATTATTATTTTATTTTATTTTCTGCTATTTAAATACTTACTCATATAGCAGTACTGCACGATTTGATCTGTTTGGTATTCAGATTTGACTAATTTTAGTTTCAAATATTATTTTTTAATATTCTAGATTTTTCATGATTTTCTGGAATTTTTCGGAATTAAATTGTAAATCTTCAAAACGGTGTCGGCCAGTATCACTGGTTGATTCCAGGAATTTTAATTCACAATTGGAATCAAATTTTTGGATTCCGCTTTCACATTCCTTCTTAAAATTTTATTTTCTTCCTTCAGGCATTTTCTGGGATTTTTCAGATTTTATCAAAAATCCAGCCTACCCGGTGTAGACACCGTTCATAGTGGATTCCAGGATTTTTATTTTGAAAACGGAATAGAATTTCTAAAAACCGATTCCACCAAAAATCTTTATATAATATTTATTATTTTAAGAATTGTTGGGGAGCTTTCCGAGATACTTCGATTTTTGGACCTTTCCGGAGTTCTCTGTATTTTCCCAGATACCGGGAAATCATTCAACTACTTCACTCTTCTCTTTTTCTATTTTCTCTCTCCTTCCTCAAACGCGAGTTCTACCAACTGGACTCAGCAAATTAATGCGGAGACCCTTCCCTTGCTGCATTTAAAGCTTATGGGCTAAATCAACTCAAGTCCAGTCACCCACGCTTTTTCGTCCTATTCTACCAACGTAATCTTGTTTTTCTTGAACGCAGGTTTTTTTTACTGCGTCCAGCAACAGCTAGACGCAGCCTTGTGTGGTGGGACGCGGCCAAATTGGCATGAAACGCAGGTTTCATAGAGTGGAGGGCAAACTTGTTATAATCTAAACTTACCTTTTATATATAACTCCCCCACTCCTCTCTCTTCACTTTTTTCACTTCTTCTTCCTTTTCCACTTCCTGTGAACATCAACAGCAGCCCAAAGCTCCCTTTGGCCACCATTACCACCACTCACCCTCTCCATATTCTCCACCACAAATTCCTCCACTTCATTCTCCTCCATCTCCTCCTCCATTTTCACCAACAAACACCATCTTCCTCAACCTCTTCCACCAAGAAACCTCAAAGAACCCATCTTCACCAAAAAGCTTTACCACCATCTCCACCACCACCTGCACCACTGTAGCCTCCACCAAGCATACCACCTTCACCTCCTCGTCAACCTCTTTCTAACGGGCTATACATTCGTCCCCCGCAACAACGTTTGCAAGATCCCGTTTTGAAATGGTGAACTAGACTTGCACCTCCATCTTCTCCAAACAACCACAACCTCCTTCCCTCTCTTGTGAAGACCGGCCAACTCCTTTTGGATTGGGGGCCGTGCACTTCATTGGCGGCAAGACTCTGGGCCGGTACCCTCCTCTTGGATGGGGCCGAGCTTCTCTGCGTCGGACGCATCACAGGATCAGTTTTAGGCGAGTAATTCTACTCGCCAAGACATGAACAATCACTTGTATTTTCATATCAACGAACACAACCCTTAAAGGATAATTCTGCTCTCTGTTTGACTCTGTTAGTCGACTTGACCCAGTCATTAGTCGACTAAAACCCTTTATTAGTCGACTATCCTTTTGTTATAGTCGAATAACTCCCTTGAAGCGTAGCTTTTCTTCTGAAGATGCGACCCTATTAGTCGACTAACTCATTGCCCTAGTCGACTAACTTTCTTTCTGAAGACGCGGACTTGTGAGACGCAGATTTGTGACAAGACGCAGTCTTGTGAAACGCAGCCTATTAGTCGACTAACCCCTTCTTCTAGTCGACTAACTTTTCTCCTGAAAACGCAACTCTTTGAGACGCAGCCCTATCAGTCGACTTGTCCCCTATCTATAGTCGACTAATTCCTTCATAAGTCGACTACTATCTCTCCCTAGTCGACTAATCTTGACTATTTGCTATGCTTAATTACTTCTTTGATTATGAACATTATCTTTGGGTCATGTATTTTATATTGCTATTTGCAAGACTTGTTACTTGACAAATATCACCTCTTATCATGCTATCTATTAACACAAGGCATGATACACCTGACTTCTATGATTATCACTATAACGGAATGATAACCGGACTTCATGATTTTCCAACTTGATTTTACATGATAGCACAAATTGTACTCCTGATACTCTTGTTTTTACAATATTCCTGACTTGCTCCTGTTCATTCCCGAAACCTGATAACTATCTAAAGAATTCATAAAATAAGACAACTTGCATCGGGCCGGGGGAAATACGCGGCTATCAATATATGTTCGTGTTTACAGTGGTATTAGGTATGTTGTGCAACTAAATTTCCGGTCTGACCTGTGGGCCTCCAGGCGACCGAGGGGAGTGCTGGCTCCCTCCTTCCTGGTACCATCATGATAAGGGCATACATAAGACCCTCCTGTTAGCCTTGCGGCAGGTTCCGTCCACCAAGCAACGGAACATCCTGGGCCGTGGTCCCGGGTATGTACGGGACCCACTGTAAACATAGTTCGTTGATACCCCCGCTGATTTCCAATAACAACCTTGCTTTACTCGGATATGGATCTATGTGTGCTGGGACGCTAGTTCACATAGCTAGATATCAGGGTAAGACGAGTAATAATAATAATAATAATAAAAGACGTTAATTGTGGGTGTTGTATGCGCTTGGATTACGGGGACATGAGATAAAGGTATATAGATGAGGGTTTCCTTGTTTGGATTATTCCCTCGAAGTACTAGTCTCATGAGGTCGTAACTTGAGCTTATACAATGCCTTTCGTTTATAACATTTTGTGCTTCCTTTACTCGCTGGCTGATTATTCATGATATTTTACCGACTCTCATACTCTTATTTCTTATGCCGCTCGGCTGTAACCTGTTCACTTGTTTGGGAGGTCCTGACTCCCTTGAATTTGTATGTTCAGGTTCCGAACCTTGGATCGAGGTGGAGCCTTCTGTGGAAGATCAAGCTTTTTTTTCCGAGCAGGCTGACTAGTCTCGGCTTCTGTCGTGCCAGACTCTCCTTTTTAGCTCGCGGGACCTTCCTTCAGCTCGTGAGCATCTTGTAATCATATTGTAAATCGTTCTTTTGTGCTTGGCTGTGATATATGATGCATGTGATATGTAATGGTACGTCACATCCTGTGATAACCTTGTACTTTGTACTTCTTATGTTGGCATATGAATGGACGCTACGTTTGTCGTACTCTGATTCTTGCTTGTACTGATGCTTAACGTATATACGTGAGGGTATCTCTGACCTGCGTATGTACGTCGCAGTGACGTCCCCGTACCCGTGGGATCGGGGCGTTACAAGTCTACATGAAAATACAGAGCATTCACCCAAAGATGAAAAGAAGCAAAGATAGAAATTTGGCTGCCTAGCCGTAGTTTCGGCCACATAACAGAAATATTGAAAAATTCTGGCAAAAATTTTGGCCCACGTAAGAAACTTTGTCCATTGGTGTTTTATTAATTTCTAAAAGATTTTCTGAAACCTGGATATCTTTCGATAAAACTTTTTTATATGCTTTACGTGATTTTCAAAATTTTTGGAATTAGTTTCTAAATTTTTGGAGGATTTGCTATTTTTGTGAACATATTGTTTTCATCCTTCTATGCATGAGGACATAGCACAATTTAGATATGGGGGAGGATTTTAGAAACTTTTGGTTTTCAGATTTTTTTCTTAAATTTTGAATTTCTTTTAGTGATTTTCTTTTCTTGAGTTTCCTTTTCCTTTTTGTATTCTATTCAAATTTTTTTACCACTTTTTCAAATTTTTCTTTTTTTTTCAAAAATTTCTTCCTTTTTCTAATCTCTTTACGTGTCTTTATTTTTAGGAACTTCTTAATAGAATTAAGATTCTTCCAAATTTAGAATTTCTAAATTTTCTAGGGTTTTCGAGTTAATTTTGTAAATAAGAGTCTACGGGGGTCTTTTTGAATTTTTTCAGCCTCATATAATCAACAGTTCCCGTTCTCTTTTCACAAACCCTAAGCCTCCACCTCTAAAAAACCCTCTATCCAATCTACTCCAGCTCCAAATCCACGCATCTCGAGGTCAGAGTTTGACCGCGCAGCCGAGATTACAGCAGGACAGCCGAACACTCGACGATCTACCCCCATGAATTTTAGGGACAATAAACTTTTTTCTTCCATTGTTCTAAAATACTTTTTCTGCCATGGCTAAGATCTTTGCTGAGAGAAATGTTTTCCTTAATTTTGAAGCTTTTGGTGTTTATTTTCTAGATCAAATTAGAGCTAGAAATTGGGAATATTTCTGGCATGCTGATAATTTCACTTTTTACATCTCTAGATTAGTTCAAGAATTAATGATGGGTTCACCTTAATCAATGTTGATTTTAGCCACTGCACCATAAATATAACTGGAGGGTGAAACTAGAGTTTTGCATCTACAAGTGAATTTTGAATTGACTTGAATCCCTATTATGGCAAATGAAAATCAAAACCCTAGGAGTCTTGATGAATACATGTTTCTTCATATTAATTATTGCATTTTCACATTAAATTAGCATTACAGCTATTCACCCCCTCTATGTATACTTTCATATACATTATATATATATATATATATATATATATATATATATATATATATATATATTAGAAATATGTATATCAACTGACAGCTGAGAGTCCCTCTCAGCCTGCGGTGACGTGGCACATTGAGCCACATAATTCAACAATCTAAAAATGACGCCCCGCTTTTGAAAATCATTGAAATACTAAAAGCCCCTATCGTTTGTTTTTTCTTGAAATGATGTATTAGTTTTATATTCTTTATTATTATTTTTTCTCCCTTTTATATGTCTATTTCTCTGTGTCTCCTCACGCTGTCAGATCTAGATATTTGACTTGTAGAGAATGTCGTTCTAAAAAAATGAGAGCGGGATCAGATATTAATTTTTAGTTGCGGACCTAGATCTCCAGCAGCTATTTTGACAGGTTCATGTTCCCTCAGGATGTCAGCTTCAATATTATCATCGTGATTCTTCTCTTCTTCTTCTTCCAAAGGAAAGCCTATCTAAAAATTTTCATCATCAGAATATTGGCTATTTGATTTAAAATATGAAAGACAAAATAAAATACACATAAATATATAACCAATCTATCAGAGATGCTACTGAAGTCGCAAGAAAAAATTATTTTAAAAGCTGTCCTTTTCATCAGGACTGCGACTTTTGTCGCATTCATAATAATAAATTGTCAGATAAAATTGAATTCTATGATCATAGTCGTAGTATGAAATTTCATCTTCAAACTATTTGTTTTACAAGACAGCCACCAAAGTCGCAGTCTAATTAAAATTTATTAATAAAAGGACTATGACCTTGGTCGGAAAAATGAAAAATAAGTTATAAAAATACTGCGACCAAGGTCGCAGTGCTATCAAACAAAACTTTTCAAAAAGTTTACTATTACATAAGATTGCGATCAATGTTGCAGTCTTCGGTCGCAGTCTTCAAACCATCTTAAGTACTTAACTTTCGAGACCCTGTTCACTGCTTCAATTGACTATGTCTCTTGTTTCATAAGAATGCGACCATGGTCGCAGTATTCTATTTAGATTACTTAATAAAAAATATATGACCAAGATCGCATTGTTATCAAACAAATATTCTCAAAGAGACTGTTGTTACATAAGACTGCGACCGAAGTCGCAATCTTCTAATCATCTTAATTAATTAACTTACGAGATTATTGTCACTGTTTCAATTGATTGCGACTCTTATTTCATAAGACTACGATCACAGTCGCAGTATCCTATTTTGCTTAGCAAGATCGAAAAAAGACTGCGATCCTAATCCAAAAATAAAAAAGAGGCTGCAATACTGCGACCAAAGGTCGCAATGTAAAACAAAAAAATTCTAAAAAGTGAAAATGATATTAAAAATTTAAATCCAAAATTTTTCTTTCAGAAACTGTGACTTCGATTGCAGTTTCAGAAA
>JAVJIF010028250.1:0-67434 GCA_038442645.1 Agave tequilana | reverse complement strand
AAAGAAGAGAGGAAAAATAGGAGAGGGGTTTGGGTTGGTGATGGAGAAGAGTTTGTGGTGGTGGTGGAGATGGTGATTTTGGTGGTGATTTGAGGTGGTGGTGGAGGAATTGAAGGAGATGGGAGGAGGAGGAGGAGTATGGTGTTGTGGGTGGTGTTTGGGTGGAGAAGATGGTGGTGGTGGTGGCTAATTTGAAGAAGAGAAGAAGATAAGAGAAGGTGGAGATGGTGGTGATTTTGAGGAGGAAGGAGATGGTGCGTTGTTGGAGATGGAGGAGAGGAGGCTTGGCCGCCGGAGTTGGGGGTTTCTCGCCGGCGACGTGCCGGAGCGCCGGTGGTGGGGCTCGGTTGGGCGTCGGCCACCAATGAGAAGAAGAAGAAGAAGAAGAAGAGAAGGAGAAGAAAGATAAGGAAGAAAGAAAAATAAGGAAAAAGAAAAGAAAAGAAAAAATAAAAAGAGAAAGGGATTGATGGGAAGGGGAAGGTGATGTCGCCCACGTGGAGGGGAGTGGGCTGTGGAGTCGGTGGAAGAAAAGAAAAGGAAAGAAAGAAAGAAAAGAAAAGATTCGAAAAAATTAATATTATAATATAGTCGAGAAATATCGACTGTTCCAGAAAATTCCCAAAAATACCAAGAGGTAGAAAATGTCATCCTGAGGAATAATATGAAATCGGTTTTCAGAGAATAAAATCCCATTTTAAAATTAAAAATTCGGAAGTCAACCGCCGATACCGGTCTACACCGGGTCGGCCGGATTTTGATAAATTCTGAAAAATCTCAGAAAATGTATTAAAGAAGAAATTATGATTCTAAGAAGAAATGTGAAAGCGGAATCTAGAAATTCAATTCCAATTGTAAACTAAAAATCCTGGAATCAACCAGCGATACTGGCCGACACCAAATCTGGGGGAATTTCGATAAATTCAGAAAATTCTTAGAAAAGTATTTAGATAGAAAATGTGATTTTAAGAAATAATGTAAAAAGCAATTTCTAGTAATTCCACTCTGTTCGTAAATTAAAAATTCGGGAATCAGTCAGCGGCACTAGTCGACACCGGTTTTGAAGATTTTCAATTTAATTCAGGAAAATTCCAAAAAATCATAGAAATTCTAAAATATTGGAAAATGACGTTTGAAACTAAATCGGTCAAATCTGAATAGCAGAAAAATTAAATTAAAGAATATCCTAGGATCGGGTCCCCGGTTCAGACTAGGGCTGACTCCGAGTTCACGAATCCGGATCCAAGGCAAAACGATCATATAAATAATTCATAATACAGAACAAAAATAAAAAGTAAATCGAAAAATACGAAAATCTGAATACGCAACTAAGTACGTGTTCCGGGAGCGGGGTGTTACATTCAACCCACCTTACAAAAAATTGCGTCCTCGCAATTTGATAAGGGGTAAAATGACACACAAAAAGGGTAAGGACAGGAATTATACCAATCAAGATATGAATCACTACAGGTAGGGCTCTCAAGTCGACTGAACAATAATCAGAATATAGACATCTTCTGCACTTCCTGCTGTATAGATCTTTGAACGATGTCGAAAAATATTAACCTGATAACACAGCTTCGCAATAGATTTCCAGCTATACTGCATACTTGATAGCTCTCCGAGAATAAGCCAGAATACCGAAGATAAAGAAAACCCTGATAATACTGAGCATAAATAAAGAAGACCGATAGTTAGGAATTTCGAATACCGGGCGTCGATCACTCTGAAAGATATAGCCAAGAATAGAGAATATCTGAATCCAGATTACTAACTTCTGAAAGATAACCCGATAGCAAATCCATTCTGAGAATACCCGAACTTCATAGAGTTGGCCGAAGAGATCACATAATAGCTTCATTCAGAACCAGCCACTACCTCTTTAGTATATCCATATCTTAAGTTGGTATAAAGGCTTCGAAAAACCAAAACAATGGATATATGGAAGGGATTAGGAATCAAAGGAAAGATGATCAAGAAAGAATAGATAACTCTGTACTTGTAGTTGGACTGTATAACCAAGACTCATGCATTCCAGTTACAAATTTCTTTACCATTAATTTGTCATCTGGACGTACTGAGGATGTAAGAACCTAGGCTCTGATACCATCCTGTAACGCCCCGATCCCACGGGTACGGAGACGTTACTGCGACATATATACGCAGGTCAGAAATACCCTCACGTATATACGCTAAGCATCAGTACAGGTAGGAATCAGAGTACGGAAGCACGTGGTGCATTATACATTCCAACATATGAGTACAATTATAAAGTTATCACCAGATGTGACACAATATTACAATAATATTACATCACTGATAGGCGCAAATGCGAGAATACAAAGGGATGTACAAGAATGAACAGTATAAAAGGCACTCACGAGTTTACAAAAGGAAAACTCGAGAGGCGCACAGGGGCCTGGAAGGATAGAGCTTCAGATGTCTGCTGGAGATCCAAGCTACAGCTGCACCTCTTAGGTCAGCAACCAAGAGAATCCCCTAGCTCCAAGCTCCAGGACCTAGACATGAGGATCCAGAGGAGTCAGAACTCCCCTAGCGAGTGGTGATACGAATGCCAGATGGCGTGCAGATAAGTACACGTGTATCGATAAAACCGAATCAAAATCATGCATTGAAAACTGTGTTGTGAGCATAAGCATGCAGAAAACAAGTAGATATCAAGCAGGGAATACTCATGGTATGATAAAATAAGGAAAGGTAACAAGACGAGAAGTAAAGTAGATAGGGCAATACCAGATATCTCCTAAACTAACATAAAACCGATAAAAATCGAATAACACCGATTACGAGCAAATCCGATTGTACAGGTTTAGGTCACGGCTCCATGAGATTAGTACCTCGAAGGAATAATCCAAACAAGGAAACCCTCATCTATATACCTTTACCTTATGTTACCATAATCTGAACGCGTACAGCCCGAGTTACACAACAACACAATAAATTGTAT
Organism: Agave tequilana; assembly: GCA_038442645.1. NCBI lineage: Eukaryota > Viridiplantae > Streptophyta > Magnoliopsida > Asparagales > Asparagaceae > Agave > Agave tequilana. The sequence continues at coordinate 64,466 of JAVJIF010028250.1, read as the reverse complement.
ATTAGCCTCTTATTATAATTGGGCTGTCTAAGTTGTAGGTTTTAATATGCGTCCCATTCCACATACTTCTACTTACAACTTATAGAGCAAGTTATTTAGAAACTGATAAAGTTTGATGAACCATGTTTAGGATGGGCCCCGTACATGCCCGGGACAACGGTCCAGGAGTATCCGGTGCTGAGCCGGAACGTACCGCTAGGTACTGGGACTTATTTACGCCCGAACAGGAATAGAGTATCGCAGATCCCATAGAAATAGGCCTAGGGCGTGTGCATACCCGGCAGGAATTAATAGGAGTATGGGTGCCAGCACACCCACGGAATCCCTAGTGGCCGCCAGGTGATCCCTCAAGTATGTGGCCACGCGTGACTCGATAAGACCACCATAAACATGATTATTCAGGACCCATTAGTTTCCCCCGAACCGGATGCAAGTTGCCTATTTAGAATTTGTTATGTAATTATCAATTTACGGGAATAGCAAGAACAGGAGATGATCAGGAATTCAGGTGTACATGAATACATGTATAACAGGAGTACAGGTCACTGTATATAATGCAGGATAACAGGGCAGGATTCCCATAAATGTGATAATCACGGTCAAGTATTAATATGACAGGAGGTAGGTGATAAGTCATGTCATAACAAAGAGCAAGTGCTAAGTAGTAGCATGTCAGGTGAGAAGACATCAGTTATTAAGTGATACTGACAGGTATATGTCAAGTGTTAACATAACAAGTATGTACATGGCAAGTAAAAGAGTAATAGCTGAGCACAATCAAGCGGAGCTGAGCAAGCTGGAGGCACAGACAGCGAACAGAATTTAGACACTAAAGCGCTTGACGAGGTTACCGGGACAACTCGGTTTAAAGTACGCGTAGAAGATCCGGCAGCATCTCGCCTAGACGAATTTAGTGAATAAAGCGCTGAGCGCTAAGTATGCCTACCAGGCGGAGCTGAGAGACCTGATGGTCTAAGCGCACTCCTCTTTCCAGGAAGTGGGCGGAAGCCCAGAGGCTAAAATACGCTCGGGGTTTAGGAGCACTCTCGGTAGCTACCACGAAACCCGTAAGGGTACAGGCATATAACCAATTAGATAGCCAGACGGGAGTGGGCAGAAACCGGAGTTGGTACAAGAGTACCTGCAATGTTAGTACCACGCAAGCATGCTATATTGTGATAATAGTTAATCTACCGTAGAGCAGTGAAGCCTGAAGGCAGAGTAGAGAGCCCGAAGGCTGAAAGGGCCCGGAGGCCAAGTATGAAACCCGAAGACAAACGACCATGAAGGGTCGGCCACGCATGGTATAAGGTACATCACAGGTATGGTATAAGGTACAAGAATTAAACTACCCTAATACAAGCAGTCGTCACAGGCATATACATGTCTAATCATTGACACTCGACCACATACAAATACAGGGACAAAACCCAATACAAAATCATATAAATTTATAATAAATAACATGTCGACCCGACAAAGCGGGGAAACCAAATGGAGGCGAGGACACTCGCCTAAATCTCCGGAAAGGCCGAAAACTCTAAAATCCCCAGAACTCGCGTACGTGCCAAAATATAATTAAATATATATATTTAGAGAGAGAAAGTGAAGAGGAGAGAGAAAGAGTTAGAGAGAAAGGAGATTTTTAGAGAAAATCTAGAGAGAGAAAGGGGGAGATCTAGAGAGAGAGATTAGAGAGAGGAGAGAGAGAATCTGGAGAGAGAGAGAGAGAGGGCGGTTGAGAAAGAGAGGGCGGTTGAGAGAGAGAGAGATACAAAGAGAGAGGAGAGAGAGACTGTAGAGAGAGGAGAGAGAGTTGAGAGAGTGAGAGAAAAAAGGGGTGGTTGCCCCCCTCTCACTGCTCACGGCCAGGCCAGGAGGCCTGGCCGTGGCCTCGCCTGGGCCAGCGCCGGCGGCCCTCCGGTGGCCGCCGGCCAGGGGTGGCTGCGCCGGCCACCCCAAAGAAAAGAAGAGAGGGAAAAGGGGAGAGAGAGACGTGAGAGAAAGAGGGGGGCTGTTGCCCCCCAGTCCACGCACAGGGGGCCACCCTGGCCTCCTGGCCGCCCACGGCCGCCAGTGGCGCGCCGGCGACGCCCTGGCCCGGGGTGGCGCCGGCCACCCCAAAGAAGAGAGGAAAAATAGGAGAGGGGTTTGGGTTGGTGATGGAGAAAAGTTGTGGTGGTGGTGGAGATGGTGATTTTGGTGGTGATTTGAGGTGGTGGTGGAGGAATTGAAGGAGATGGGAGGAGGAGGAGTATGGTGTTGTGGGTGGTGTTTGGGTGGAGAAGATGGTGGTGGTGGTGGCTAATTTGAAGCAGAAGAAGAAAGATAAGAAGAAGGTGGAGATGGTGCGTTGTTGGAGATGGAGGAGAGGAGGCTTGGCCGCCGGAGTTGGGGGTTTCTCGCCGGCGACGTGGCCGGAGCGCCGGTGGTGGGGCTCGGTTGGGCGTGGCCACCAATGGAGAAGAAAAAGAAGAAGAAGAAGAAGAAGAAGAGAAAGGAGAAGAAAGATAAGGAAGAAAGAAAAATAAGGAAAAAAGAAAAGAAAAAATAAAAGGAGAAGGGATTGATGGGAAGGGGGAGGTGATGTCGCCCACGTGGAGGGAGTGGGCTGTGGAGTCGGTGGAAGAAAAGAAAAGGAAAGAAAGAAAGAAAGAAAAGATTCGAAAAAATAATAATATTATATATAGTCGAGAAATGTCGACTGTTCCAGAAAAATCCCCAAAAATACCCAGAGGTAAAAAACGTCATCCTAAGGAATAATATGAAATCGGTTTTCAGAAATAAAATCTCATTTTAAAATTAAAAATCCGAAAGTCAACCGTCGATACCGGTCTACACCGGTCGGCCGGATTTTGATAAATTCTGAAAAAATCCCAGAAATGTATTAAAGAAGAAATTATGATTCTAAGAAGAAATGTGAAAACAGAATTCAGAAATTTAATTCCAATTATAAACTAAAAATCCTAGAATCAACCAGCAATACTGGCCGACACCAAATCCGGGGGAATTTCGATAAATTCAGAAAATTCTTAGAAAAAGTATTTATATAGAAAATGTGATTTTAAGAAATAATATAAAAATCCATTTCTAGTAATTCCACTCCGTTCGTAAATTAAAAATCTGGAATCGGTCAGCGGCACTAGTCGGCACCGGTTTTGAAGATTTTCAATTTAATTCAGGAAAATTCCAGAAAATTATAGAAAATCTAAAATATTAGAAAATGACGTTTGAAACTAAAATCGGTCAAATCTGAATAGCAGAAAGACTAAATCAAAGAATATCCTAGGATCGGGTCCCCGGTTCAGACTAGGGCTGACTCCGAGTCCACGAATCCGGATCCAAGGCAAAACGATCATATAAATAATTCATAATACAAAACAAAAACAAAAAGTAAATCGAAAATACGATCGAAAAATCTGAATACGCAACTAAGTACGTATTCCGGGAGCGGGGTGTTACAAATAATGTCTTTGAATCATCTCTTACAGAATGATACTCTGATCAATATATATTTAATCCTCGGAATCATAAAATAACTCTAAGTATTCTCATTTAATCGTCTCCCAATATTTTACATAAAACTGGTATAACCAAATGATCATTGATTATTAACCATTAAACAATTATCAAATCAGATCCAAATCATCACTGACTCCCACAATATAACAATCTCAAACTACTACCCTACTATATACCCGTCTGTAACATTTATTAAACAATATACATGACAACTCACAATTAATTAATCGGCACAATAAATTTTACAAGGAAAAGTAAAAGACTTTCACATGAAATGATTCAGTAAAACACTCAATTTAATAAACAAATAACATAGACATGCATGACATTTAAATAATGATAAGAATATTCAATCTACCTTTACATGAAATGATAACTTAAACGCATATATAAATAATAATAAAATAACACTCACATGAAGTGACGTGGTTTCGGATCCGAATCACCATCGGGTCTGCACTGCACGAACTGGTCCGGATCTCCGAATCGCCTCGTGTGTCGGGTCTTCGAATCGTTAGCGTATCGAGTTTACAACGAACATGAACTTGAGTCTTCTGAAAACACGACTTCGATTGGACCACTGTAACATATACATACATATACTCATATATGTACACACGTGTATATACAAACATATACACCATTATACATACATTCGCTTAACACACACACAGAGTACACACAAACACACATGCATACGCTAACATACTCACACAAGAGCAACACCCACGCACACAACCACACACGCACAATACACACTACGCACACATACACAACACCACAGACAGAGTGAGAGAAAAGAACACTCACACACACACAAGCTAACACTTAAATATACCCAAAACACACCCGTACATATGCATATTCACAGCACACAAGAGAGAGATGGAGAGAATCTAAGAGAGGGTGGTTGTGGTGGTGGTTCACGCGTAGAGAAAAAGAAGGGGACGACGGACCTGAGCGGCAGAGTTCATTGCATGTGTTGACGGAGGAGGAAGGCCGTGGTCTGCCGCCAAAGGTGATGATGGAGCCGATGGGTGAACAGCGGGCTCGCGGCTGCAGCACGATGGGGTTTGGGTGGGTGGTGCTCTTCCAGGGTGGCATGGTGGTTCAGTGGAAGGGGGTGCAGTCGGCCATGGAGGCGAGCTCGGACGGCCATCAAGGGAGCTTAGGTGCTGGCCGAGGAGGGGACGGCCTGCTTCAGGGAAGATGGAGAGGCCGACAGGGCGGGGGTGCTGCGGGCTCCGACGAGGTAGAGTACCCGTGTGGCTCTGGCGGAGAGGAGAACGAGGTGTTAGTATTTGAAGGTATTTCAAAATTATACAAAGTTCTTTTAGCCCCACATCGGATAGAAAAAGAACTCTATTATGTTTAAGTATGGAGTCTCTCTCATGATGGATTGTGTGGGGCTAGAAACTAGGGGGTGCTCGCGCGCAACAAGCCCAGTGAGACCCAGTGAAAGAAATTGGGTTTCCGGGTTCGAAAAACCTTAATGTACATGGTGTGCCCACATCATACCCGCAAGGGGGTGCAAATCCAGCTTCAGAGCCTCGCGGCTGTAACCCGAATAGGTTGAATTTTGCCAATTTTACTTTTGGATTTAAAATAAAATCCCTTCAAATCTTGTCACCAAATTTCTCAGAAATAGTTATTGAGATTCACATTATTTCTATGTCCTATCATTAGATCAGAGTTGACCGTTAAGAGCTCTCTGGCCAAGTTCTGCAGTGAACTCTGGCCAAGGTAAGATTTATTTCTCTGTCCAAGGATTGTGTTCTCTGTTCTAAGAATTGTGTTATCTGACTAAGGATTTTCTGATGATGGCAAATTCTCTTTATAAAGAACTTGATCGCTGCTCTCAAAGACAAAACTCAGCCATCTTCCTCCTCTAAAGTTTCCTCAAACTCTTTTGTGCTTTTGTAACCCTCGGTTCCCTATAAAAAAAAAGTATGTGTGTTAATACTGGTAGCTAATACTAATTTAATCATCCTGATAGTCAGATTGAGGCCATTTCAGCTTGATATATTATTTCCCAATATTTTGAATTTTTATGATTTTCTGAAATTTTTTTGAGAATTATTGGATAAGAATCTCAATTCAGGGTCGATCGGTGTCACAGGCTGATTCTGAAATTTTAATTAATAATCGGGAATAAATTTTAGAGATCAAACTTCACAACTATGTTTTAGATGACATCTTCTATTTTTGTAAATTTTTAAGGATTTTTCTAAATTAATAGAAGTTTAACCAAATAAACCAATAATTAAATGCTAATTTATAAAAAAATAATGCAATTAAATAAATATTCTAAATCAAAATATAAAACGAAAAACCCTTTTATTTTTGAGTCCACAGTTTCGAAACTGTGACCACTCTCTTGGCATTTAATCCAACAACCATGATGCCCTCTTAGCTTTTGATGTAAAAAGGAAATCATACTATTTAACCTTATTCCTTTACCCTTTCTTCCAAAATTTCAATAAAATTGTTGGATGTTTGTTCCAAAAGTTTCGAAGCCATAACCATTGCCCCCACATCCTTAAGTCTCCACCACCATGCCACTTTGGCGTGAACTTTGTTAAACACTCAACTTGTATTTAACCACTACTTAACTTCACCCATTTCAATTTCACCCACGTCTCCCTCATCCTGCGTACACGACTCCTATGCCCACCACCTGCCCCCTCTCCTTTCACTCATGTCCACCCACTCTCTCACTCACGTTCTCCCTCTCTACTACTCTATCTCTCTCGAGTTTCTCTCTCTCCCCCCCTCTCTTTCATATATTACTTCTCCATCACTCTTCTTCCCCCTCCTCGACCAAGCAACTCCCCTCTTTCTTGGCCGCGCGCAGAGGAGCTCCGCACCACCTCTCCTATGTCAGCCCCTACCGCACTCCCTACCTTTGTCGAGTCTGGAGCCACCTGCACCTCCCCGGACCCACGCCATTGCCAATAGCCGGGCCTCCTCCCCGGCTTTGGGCACGGTAGCCTACAACCCAAGACCGCACTACTAGGCTCCACCTCAACCAGTGGCAGTCCCCTCCATGGCGCAGCCCATAGGCCAAGCTCAACAGCCCCAAGCCCTTCCGGCGGGCTTCCGGGACATCCCGATCTTTTCCGTGGATCACCTCCGGCGGCCTCGACGCCCTCCGCGTAGCCTATGCCTCCTCCTCTTGCCATGAGCACACCCCCATCCCCGGCGCGCCAATATCCCCACGCCTGCCTCTCTGTCGTGCACACTGCCTCTACCTCTAGCACGTCGTCATCCTCCGTCAGCCTTTTTCCCACCAAGAGCGTGACACCCTGAGCCCTTGGCTGTGCACACCCCTCCTATACAGTCGCTTCTCCCATCTTAGCCGAGTCCCTGAGCCTCTGGCCAAGCCCCTCCTCGATAGCACACCTATCTCTGTCGAGCCATCAGCGTGCTGGGCCTTATTGTTGTGGCCTGTTACATTTAGCTTTGGGGGAGCAATAAAGGATTGGGTGGCAAATGGTCAAATGGGCTTTGTTGTTTGCAGGGTGGCGTCCACCAGAAAAATTTATAGATGAAACTTCTCATCTCGAAAGAGAGAGCAAGCGAGCAAGGAGTTCTTCTTCTTGTTTTCTAGTGCACTTCGCCAGTTCTTTGCCTACTCCAACAACCAAGCTCCATGGCCGAGACTCCACCTCTCCTCACGTGGGCCATCACCTCTCCGACGAGCCGTCGATCTCCTCGCAGCAGCCCGACGTCCGCCCGGAGCACTCCGGCGAGCCTCCACGGCTTCCGCCCCCCCTCCTCGGCCGCCGCAGCCATGGGCTTCCGCTACCGTGAGTTTTCTTCCCTTCTATGTATATTTATTTGTGTGTGTTTATTTTAGGTGTAACTATATGTGTTTTAATGTATGTGATAATTAATTGTGTGTGTGAGTGTGTGTGTTTGTAATAATAATGTGTGTGTTGTGTTTAATTATGTGAAAGCACGCGTATGTGCGCTTTAAATTGTGTAAAATTGTGTATGGGTGCATGAGAATGTATATATAGATGTTTGTGTGAGATGGCATCCTCCGCCTCTCCGAGGGTCGCCACCGATCGCCAGCGGCGAGCGCGAACACACCCGCGCCCTTTCCAGCGAGATTCTCTATCCGTCGACCTCCTCCGCGGCCTTCGCCATCTCCATCAGAGCCTCCGTCGGTGCGCCTCAAGTCACCCCCATTGTGTGAGTTCTCTCCCCCTCCTTTTTCTATGTTTCCTCTTTTTTATAAATGTGTAGTGTATGTTATAAGAGGTATGCATGCATGTGAGTGTGTGTTAAGTATTAATATGTATGTGTGTGTGGTTGTGTGGATAACATCTTCCACCTCTCTGTGGATTACTGCCGATCGCCGTCGGCGAGCGCGAATGAATTCGCGCCCTTCCCGGCAAGATCCTCTATCCGCTGACCTCCTCTGCGACCTCCGCCGCCTCCGCCAGAGCCTCCGTCGGCGCGCCGCAAGTCACACCATTGTGTGAGTCTTCTGTGTCTCTCTTCCCTTCTCTTTATAATTTTGCATGCTTTTAATATTTAAATATATATATGTGTATGTAATGTAAGTGCATTAAAATGTGTAGGGGTAACATGTAATAATGTGGAAGTGTGTTAGTTGCATGTGTGTGCTGTGTTTGTGAGTGAGTGTGTGCGTGTGTGAGTTTATGTGTATGTGTGAGTGTGTGTGTGTTGAATGATGGTATTTATATACATAATGTATTACGTAAGTGTATTTATGTGTATGTATGCATGATTATTAGAATGTATGTATGTATAGATATGTGTATACTTATGTGTGTGTGTACCCGTATATTTGTATGTACGTGGGTGCACACGTATGTGTCGGTGTGCACGGGATTTATTTATATGTTTTGTTGCGTGTTACAGCATTTCAGACTCGTTCGTGCGATCCGAACTTCGGTAACGGGAGATCTGGATTCGTGCTCGATGTGGACCCGACACATTGGCGATTTGAAAACTAATCCATGGGATGATCCGTAGATCAGTACCGGTTCATATTGTGAAGACTGGACGGCGATTTGGTTCCAAAACTGCGTCATTTCATGTGAGCGGTTTATCTTGTATCATTTTCTCTATTTACTATTGTCAGTAGTGTTTATATATTACTTGTATTTTTACATGAGACCATCTGTTTCATTTTACTAGTTTGATTACATGTATCACTTCATGTGACATCAAGGACCGTACATCTTATTTATTTAGTTGAATTGAGAGATTATTAGCGTCATTTTATGTGTTGGTAGTTGTCGTTGTTGACTTAGGCCTAGTATTGGATACCCTAAACTGTGACTTGATTTGATCAACTGATCAGTTGACCTACGTTATATTTGAGGATAGAGGACATATCTTATGCATAGTGTTTATTGGCAGTTGTTAGTGATTATCGCGACTAGAACTCATGTGGATACTGAGAAAGTATTGATATGACATTGCTTTACCAATATACTGATTTATCAATATTTGAATTAGCATTGACTTAGTTAGAGTTAGAGTTGACCTGTGACATAATTTACATTAGATCTAGACCAGTTTATAGAGGGAATTGATCTTGTTAGATAGTCATTATATATTGAGTGTATAGCTTACCCTTGATATAGATATGTAACATGATCTTGATTATAGTTAGATGAATCTGTATTGAGGATGTTTCCATTCTTTACTTGTGATCTCGGTATCCGTTATGTTAGTTGATTTCGAGGATAACAATAGACTGCCATTTATTGTTGTTACCCAGTGATAGAGATATAGTTATTGTGAGAGTGAATTCATCGATATCGGTGATGAAATATGTTCAGAGTTTGATAGCTTTTACTGCTTGATCTCTGTTATTGGTGACTTGAGGATCAATGTCTAGACTCGTTACTGTAATTATTCATGTTACTGAAAGTTACTGGAAAAACATCGTTAGACTATAAACGCTAGGTACAGCTTTATTTATCGTTTACTTGATTACTGTTACTGTACTGTACTGTTACCGTTACTGTCATTACATTGTCCCAGTATTATAAGTAACATGAATATTGACTGATTAAACTAAGTTAAATAATAATGTAAAAAGACAACTTAGACTGGGATTGGAGAAATTGATGGAGGAGACAATGTCTGTATTTTGGGTGGACTTAGGATACATGTTGCAAAGCTGAAATAAGAGTTCCATTGCAGGGTTCTTGGGGATGACTGGCATCCATCTGATATTACTACTGTTATTGTTACTGTTACTGAGTACCTAGCGGTATGGGCCTGATTCAACGCCAGGCATCTGGGGCTGTGGTCCCATGCATTACGGGACCCACTTAAAGCATGGACAAGGTCTCCAACCAATCAGTTTCAATAACTTAGGACCCTGATTGACACGTGTGGTGTATGTAGCATGGGATGCTTCTACTTCATGTGACAATTGGTGTTCACTGACATAATTAATAACAAAATTGAAATCTTACATTAACAATGTAGACTGAACTTGATATATATGACTGATTGTAGACATTTGATAATACCACTGAACTGATTGAACACCTGACACCTGATTGGACATTTGATTTTGTATTGATTGGCTTTATTACCTTCTATTCATGTTTTATATCTTATTTCTGCTTTATTCTAGTATAATGTTTCATAGTCTGCTCACATTTATATTCACAAACCTTTCCCTTTTATTCTTACACATTCATTAGGAGTTCTGACTCCTTAGATTTGCATATCCAGATCTAGGACTATTTATCAATAACCAGGTATTTGGAGAGGATTACATACACTTGAAGAACCAGAGTCTCTCTCTTCCTAATTATCAGTATCCCTGCTCTTTTATTCATGTTATTCCTTGATTCTCTCTATATCGTATCCAATCACATTTCATATTCTTATTCATATGCTATCATTGTGTTAGACATTATATATATTATTGCAGTGATTTTTAGTACCATTATAGATAATTAGACAGCTTGTTCAGGTTACTTTAGGCTTAGCGTGTATACGTAGGGCATTATCCTCGCGTATATACGTCGTCGACTCTCGTCGCGACTCCGATTCTACGTATTTTGGGAAGCGGGGCGTGACAGCTTCCCTGCATCTCTAGAGGAAACAAAATCGAGTTGTTTGTAGGCCTGTGCATTGTGAGTGCACGCTTGCAGGGCCAACGATCGTTGAATTCTGGAGAGTATGCCGCCATCAACCTGCTGCACCGAGATACTCTCTTAGAGGGGCGTGATTTACTCTTAAAGACAGTCTCCGCACGCCTTGATCAAAACAAGATAAGTTATTTTCTTCTTGAAAGTTTAATTTAAAATAGCTTAGTGATTGTACTCCAAAATTGCATTTTTATCATCACTTTTACACATTTATCCTTGATCATTTCTTTATTAATTAATGCTATTAACCCTTTTTTTGATTATGGTGTGTAGTTACTTAAATGAGAGGATAAAGATACAAGAAACTTCATTTTATCACTAATCCTATCTAAAGTTAGATTTTAAATTAAATTGAATCCAAAGGAGGAAAGGATTAATCTTCATCTCCTATTCAAGTTCAAATTTAGAAGATAAAGTTTTAGAAGATGAAGGGGATAAAGCTAATCCTAAAAGGGAAAAGGAGGATAATTCAAATTAAATGGAGTTCAAAATTAATTCAGACTCGAATTCTGACTGTACACCTTTTAGTATTCAGATCATAACTTTTGCTACAAATATTCAAATCCGATGATTCAAGATGTTTATCACTCTGTCAAATTCAGCCATCTGATGAGTCATATTCAGCAAACAACACGCGGATTTGCTGCAGGACTGAATTCCATATTGAATTATGAAACATTCTAATTTGTATCTTATTGTGATTAGATTTGAGGCCTATTTAAAGAGCTGAAATCTCTCATTATGAATCATCTCCACATCAGAGATCATAGCTTAGGATTTTTCTTTTAGTCTCTTCTCCAAATTTCTTTTATATTTTGATTTTAGTTCTATTTATGAGAAGGAGAAGCCATTGTAATTCGAGGTGACAGATCAATACAAGGTGCTTTCTTTCTTTTCATATTCTTTTGTTATTTACTTTATTTTTGCTTTTTCATGTTTTTCTTTATTCTTGCTTTCTTTTACTTATCATGTTATCATGAGTAGCTAGATTTTTCTTATGGCTTGCTAAGACGTCACCACCATCACATCTAATGTCTAGTAGATAATCAGATTAGATCATATACATGCCTACTCCAATCTTTATTCTTGAAGACTCATAAGGATAAGCAACTAGTTTAAAACACTTTTTTATTGTTCTTCCTAACCTATACTTGATAAATATCTTGATATTTTAATGTTCAACTTTAATAAGTGTTAGGGTTAAAGATTTGCTTGTACTTTCTAATGATCTTTCTTACTTTATACTTGACTGACAATCTTGATATTGTAATGTTACATCTTGGTTAGTGCTATTTCAACCCGTATCCTAGTTTTCCTCCTATATATCTTACTTGATTTTGTGGTAGAATATCATGTTTAGGAATTAAAGTGAAGTAATTATCTATCTAGCATTAGCATGTATGGTGGTTGATTATTAGTAAGCTGTGAACCTTTCTTTTAGTTTGTTTCTTTATCCACATACAATTCATCCCCTCTTTTCCACATTCTTTAAACAGAGAAGATAAAAAGAAAATATTACCGAAAAGCTTCCATCGCATCTCTCCCTGAGGTTCGACCCGTTTAGCACTTACTATAGTGGTTAAATTGTAAAGATTCAGAGTTTAAACCAATCACATATACTTTTCATATTCTCTGTATTCTGTTTTGAGCAATCAAATTTTGGCGCCGTTGCCAGGGAGGGAACGGTATACATTGTTTTCTAACTAAATTCTTCTCTGTTTGTGTGAAAAAACATTAAAAAAATTTCCTATGGCCTATCTAAATTTTTTTGGGTACAATTCAGTTGATATGTCGAGATCATCTTTCCATCCATCAACCTCTTTTCCAAATTATCATGACTATCTCCACCCTATTCTATCATCTTTTACATCCTATACTATAATTGGGTGCAATTATCAAGAATCTCAAATTGATTAAAGTTTTGAAAGCCTTTTTGAAGATGAATTTAACTGTTTGGATGATTCAATTAGGGATGCCTTGGTTAGTTACATACCTCCAAAAAATAGTTAATTTAAGTTTTGAGGAGATGTATGAGGATGAGCTCATATTTTTAGATATTCATGTTGCACCAATAATATTGTGTGATAACGAGGATGAATTTGTAAAGAGTGGTGGAAAGAAAAAGAGAAGGAGAAAGAGGAAAGTGATGAACAAGTTGGAGAGGATGAGAGCTAAAATGATAAAAAAATTGACCTCTCCAATTTCACCACTAAAAAGGACATTGGTGTACCTCTTTTACATTTTATTTCATGCATACATGCATTCATTCATACATTGAAGACAATGCATGAGATAGGTGTGGGGGAGGGTTTACTAACATACTAACATAGGTAGATACTAATAATTTTTTTAAAAAAAACTTTTTAAAAAAGAAAATAATATTTTGATTTATTTTTGTAAGTAATTAAGTTAATTTTAAGGAATAGGAAAATCATAATTAGGATTTCTTAACACTTGGTCAAAATAAAAATTATTTGTTTGATTTTTAGGTTTAGGAGAAAAAAATGAAAAAGTAATTTAGTCTTAATAATTTTACATTGATGAAATATTCATGCTTTAAACACTTACACACTTGGGATTCAAAACAAAGACTCTTGTATCTTAGAATATATATATATATAATAAATAAATCTAATTATTAATTAGCTAGGTACTTTGCCCTAAGAAAGCCTTGGTACTTACGCGAAATGTAATTAGGTAAGTTTGAAATATATATATATATATATATATATATATATATATATATATATATATATATATATATATATATATATATATATATATATATATAATATGTATTAACACATCTAATAATCAATTAGTTAGGTATTAGGGCCTCAAGAAGCCTTATTACTTACACAAAAGAAAATTAGATGAGTTATACATATTAAAAAAAAAAAAAAAGAAAAAAAAAAAGAAGTGCTTAAAGGGCAACGAAGTGGTTACACTTCGAACTTCTGCAAAAAAAATTTATATATATTAATATACAAGGTATAAGAGTTGAAGTTTAAGAATCCTAAGTAAAAAATTTGCGTTCACAAAGGTGCATATGACTTAGGGTACGATAATAGACTCGATGAGAAATTCAGTTTGAATCCTAACCTAAATTGATAAATAATTACTTGAATAAAGACTAAGTAAAAGAATCATCAATTTGGTAATCCTAAAAACTTATAAATTTCTTAATTTTTACAAAGATATTTCAAATATTTTCTCTCTTTCAAAATGGTATTTCAAAAATACTAACATTTTATTTTTTCTTTCTTTATGAATTTTGTGGGTGTAATTCACTGAAAACCCTCACGAGATAACACTCGTCCTCTAGGGTAACCTAGAGGTTTAACGGCTTGTTGCACGTGCTAAATACAATCGTGATTCCTACGAAAGTGAGTTAGGTTAGATTAAATTTGTTTCTAATATTTGGTTTTGCTCGAGGACGATCAAAAGATAAGTGTGGGGTTGTGATTGTACTCCAAAATTGCATTTTATCATCACTTTTACACATATATCCTTGATCATTTCTTTATTAATTAATGCTATTAATCCTTTTTTTGATTATGGTGTGTAGTTACTTAAATGAGAGGATAAAGATACAAGAAGCTTCATTTTATCACTAATCCTATCTAAAGTTAGATTTTAAATTAATTGAATCCAAAGGAGGAAAGGATTAATCTTCATCTCCTATTCAAGTTCAAATTTAGAAGATAAAGTTCTAGAAGATGAAGGGGATAAAGCTAATCCTAAAAGGGAAAAAGGAGGATAATTCAAATTAAATGGAGTTCAAAATAAATTCAGACTCGGATTCTGACTGTACACCTTTTAGTATTCAGATCATAACTTTTGTTACATATATTCAAATCCGATGATTCAAGATGCTACAGAAAGAAGACTTGAAGGATTACAATTCTGTTTATCATCTGTCAAATTCAGTCGTCTGATGAGTCTTATTCAGCAAACAACACGCGGACTTGCTGCAGAACTGAATTCCTTATTGAATTATGAAACCTTCTAATTTGTATCCTATTGTGATTAGATTTGAGGCCTATTTAAAGAGCTGAAATCTCTCATTATAAAGCATCTCCACATCAGAGATCATAACTTAGGATTTTTCTTTTAGTCTCTTCTCCAATTTCTTTTATATTTTTGATTTTATTTCTATTTGTGAGAAGGAGAAGCCATTGTAATTCGAGGTGACAGATCAATACAAGGTGCTTTCTTTCTTTTCATATTCTTTTGTTATTTATTTTATTTTTGCTTTTTCATGTTTTTCTTATTTCTTGTTTTCTTTTACTTATCATGTTATCATGAGTAGCAAGATTTTTCTTATGGCTTGCTAAGACGTCACCACCATCACATCTAATGTCTAGTAGATAACCAGATTAGATTATATACATGCCTACTCCAATCATTATTCTTGAAGACTCATTAGGATAAGCAACTAGTTTAAACACTTTTTTATTGTTCTTCTTAATCTATACTTGATAAATATCTTGATATTTTAATGTTCAACTTTAATAAGTGTTAGGGTTAAATATTTTCTTGTACTTTCTAATGATCTTTCTTACTTTACACTTGACCGACAATCTTGATATTGTAATGTTACATCTTGGTTAGTGCTATTTCAACCCGTATCCTAGTTTTCCTCCTATGTATCTTACTTGATTTTGTGGTAGAATATCATGTTTAGGATTTAAAGTGAAGTAATTATCTATCTAGCATTAGCATGTATGGTGGTTGATTATTAGTAAGCTGTGAACCTTTCTTTTAGTTTGTTTCTTTATCCACATACAATCCATCCCCTCTTTTCCACATTCTTTAAACAGAGAAGATAAAAAGAAGACAATATTACCGAAAAGCTTCCATCGCATCTCTCCCTGAGGTTCGACCCCTTTAGCTCTTGCTATAGCAGTTAAATTGCAAAGATTCAGAGTTTAAACCAATCACATATACTTTTCATATTTTATGTACTCTGTTTTGAGCAATCACTTAGCAGCAATTCGTATATAATTTTCTAACAATCTTAAGAGTATATATGGATACTGCTATGATTGCTGCTACTAATATTAAGTCTCTGCCTGACATATCTAGGATTGAACCATTTAATGAAACTCACTATAAAAAATGGCAAGAAAAAGTTATGTTTACACTTGATGTAACCGGTTATGCCTTTGCTATAACTGATCCTAAACCAAAGAAAGAAAAAGAATTGCAAAACTGAGAAAAGGCTAACAAAATCTATAGACACATCATTCTCAGCACACTTAGCAATATACTATTTGATGTTTACTGTCCTTATAAAACTGCAACTGAAATTTGGAAAAGTTTTAATTAGAAATACATTCTTGAAGATGCTGGAACTCAAAAATTCGCTATTGGAAATTTTCTGAATTTTGTCATGTCTGATGAAAAAGATATTTTCTCTCAAATTCGTGAATACCATGTTCTAATTGATGATCTTAAAAATAAAAATATCATCCTACCCGAAGCCTTTGTTGTTGGAGCCCTAGTTGAAAAACTACTCGACTTATGAAAAGATTACAAGAAAGAACTGAAGCATGAAAGAAAACAAATGAACCTTGAAGATGTAATAATTCATATTAGAATTGAAGAGAAAACCAAAGAAAGAGAGAAAATAGAAAGGACCAAGGAGCTTACTTCCAAGGCAAATCTATTTGAAAACAATCTTTCTAGACCAAAGAAATATTTTTATAAGCCAAACTTCAAATCAAATCAGAACCCTAAGATGAAAAGAAACCCTAACTCTACTTTCAAGAAGAAAGAAAACTATTTTGTGTGTAGTAAACCCGGACACTACTCAGCATAGTGTAGCTTCTAGAAGACTGGAGAGGCTCTATCCAAACCATAAGCTAGCCTGATTGAGAGTGACATTATTGTTATTGTAATCTCTGAAGTTAACAATGCCACATATAATAAGAATTGGGTGTGATTCTGGGGCAACCCGATATATATATATGTGCCGACAGAGGAACTATCTCTTCTTACTCCTCTGTTGATGATGGTGAACAATTGTTCATGGGTGATTCGAGGCCCTCACCCGTTGTGGGTAAGGGAAAGGTGATTCTCAAGCTCACTTATGGGAAGATCCTTTCCCTTACAAGTGTGCTTCATGTTTCAGAGATTCGTTGGAACCTCATTTCTATTCTCTTCTTGGAAAAACAGGAGTTAAAGTCTGTTTTGAATTTGATAAAATTGTAATGACTAGGAAAAGACAATTTGTTGGTAAATGATACTATAATCAGGGTTTATTTATGTTGAATATACTTGAAATTATGAATGAAAATGCATCTACTTCTTCTGCTTACGTGATTGACTCTTTTGATCTTTGGTATGGTAGGTTAGAACATGTTGGTTTTTCTTATATTAAGAAAATGAAAGATATAGATCTCTTGCATAATGTAACTATATTTAATCATGACAAAATGTGAAATATATGTTGAATCCAAATCCACTAAGAAATCATGCAAAAGTGTACAAAGAGATCTGAATTGCTTGCGCGTATTCATAGTAATCTTGGTGACCTGAAAAATAACTTAACTAGAGGTGGTAAAAGATTCTATATCACCTTCATGATGACTATCCTAGATATACAGTAGTTTATCTGTTAATCTAAAGATGAAGCCTTTGAAATATTTCTGAAATATAAATAAGAAGTTAAAAATCAACTAAATAAAAAAAAAATCAAGAGATTGAGATCGTATAGAGGTGCTAAATATGAACTTTAACAATTTAATGAATTTTGTAAATAACATGGCATAATTCATGAGACTACCCTCCATATTCACCTGAATCTAATGATGCTGCTGCAAGAAAAAATAGAACACTCAAAAATATGATGAATGTTATGCTTATAAGTTCTGGTGCACTCCGAACCTATAGGGGGCTATACTCTCTGCTTGTCATATTCAGAATAGAATACCATATAAGAAAATCGGCATAACCTTATATGAACTGTGGAAAGGACATGTACCAAACTTAAGCTATTTAAAAGTATGGGGGTGCCTAGCTATCGTTCTTCTACATAAATATCAAAGAAAGAAAAAGGACCCAAAGTCTTTGACTGTATGTTTATAGGTTATGCACATCATAGTGCTTCGTATAGATTTCTTGTGACTAGAAGTGATAATAATGCTATGGAGGTTAACACTATTGTTGAAACTAAAAATGTAGAATTCTTTGAGCATGTTTTTCGATTGAAAATCCATGTAGATAAACCTTCTCATGCTTCATCCTCTAGTCATACAAAAGAATCTGATGATAATGAAGAGATTGAACTAAGAAGAAGTAAAAAAGTTAGAAAAGAAACTGACTTTGATAAAGATTCTTTACATTTCTTTTTGGTGATGACCCTCTCACTTATAAAGAGGCTATCTCCTCTCCGGATGCTCCCTTCTGAAAAGAGGCTATTAACAATGAATTAGAATTTATATTATCAAATAACACTTGAGAACTTGTTGATTTGCCACCAGGTGCAAAATTAATTGGTTGCAAATGAATATTGAAAAGGAAACTGAAACTTGATAGGCCTTTGAATAAATTTAAAGTTAGATTGGTTGCTAAAGGATACACTCAAAAGAACGACTTTGATTATTTTGATACATTTTCTCCTGTGACTAAAATTGTATCTATTAGTGTTGTTTGCCTTAGCATCTATTCATAAGCTTATGATACATCAAATGGATGTTAAAATTGCATTCTTAAATGGAGAACTAGAAGAAAAAATATATATGACATCTAATTACCGTTTTAAAATTGACACGTACCAAGATGTAAATGTCTAAATCGGTTTAAAACATCCAATTACCGTATTTCAGTTCTTAATTATTATAGTGCACAGGTAATCTAAACAGAAAACTAGCAGCAGAATATAGAAATATACAAGAATTTACCCAATCACACAAAAGCAAATGCGGATTTCTACAATGCTAAAAATTTGACCAGCAAAGTTAACAAAAGTGTGAGATCAAACCGTTCCCATCCTCGGCAACAGCGTCAAAATTACCGCGTAAAAAAAATGTCGTTTTGAAATTAGAAATTAAAGTGTGCGCTTTGGCTTCTTCGATACTTCCGTTATAGCATAGAGGCTAAAACGGGTCAAATTCACAAGGACGAGAGGCGATAGAAGCTTTCATGGTATGTTCACATGTGGTTTAAAGTTTGTTCAACGTTTTAAAGAATCAAAAGAAAACAAAATAAAAAGTGGAAAGAGAAGAGTACGGTAAAAACAAAGAAATGGAAAACATTGAAGAGAAGGTATTTGTGATTTTTGAGATATATATAAAATAAAATAAAAAGAAAAGAAAACTCATGGCTACTAACTACTAATGGCTCCATTAACTATGCTAACCTCTTAGTGATAGTTGCCTCACATGTATCCTTGGCCATCACTAGTCCTTGGTTCAAGAGCGTTTCAAAGCATGACCCATAAGATAACTTATCATATCCAAACTCAACAAACAAGTGCAAGTTATACTTAAACCATCAAAACTAAATAAGAGCAAGTATAAAATAAAGTAATGTTAGCTTGTTAGAAAGTTAGGATGTTAGAGTGTTAGAATGCATCATCATGAGCCATCAATGACTCTTGCAAGAGCAAGAACAAGGCTATTAGATTCATGTTGATTATCAAGTAAGGAGTAAGCAAGTTAGTGGTTAGTAGTTAGTTGACATGAGAGAAAATTATCTAAGCATGTAAAAAGAGTTAGAGAGAAGAAAACAAGAAGAGATAAAAAGAGAACCTTTCATAGATTATCACCTTCCATTACAAGAACTCTCTCTATCATCCTATGTACTACTCTCTTCCTTTTAACAAGATCTACAAGAGATGAAAATATAAAAGAGGAAGAAGAAGAACAACTAATTTAAACTAAAGAAAGGAGCTACCTTAAAGACTTCCCTAAAAGCTCTCTTAAAAACTCCCCCCTGAAATCTAGAAATCCCAGGATATTTATAGGCCAAAGGGGCCATCAGGGGAGCTGTACGGAGTCGTGCTTCGAAAATCAACGCATGACTCCACAATATGGCCGCGTTTTCGTGGTCATGCTTCAGCCAGAGCCGCATCGCCGAAGTCTGTAGGTCATAACTCCTCTGATGTATGGATATGGGCTGCTACTTCATTGTTTTCTGCTTCCTGCAGCAGCAGAATTGGCTTCCAAAGTCAATGGCTCTATTAAGATCTAAAAATCACCAAATAAATGGGATTTTTGATCTACTTCTTCATTCCACACCATGGACCTAGGAACACACAAGAAAACCATTATATAGCAGAATTATATAAAGAACAAATGTGAAAATGTGGTATGAAATATGTAATATTTGAGACTAATCATTCATAGACCAAAAGTCTCTCTATTGAGGCATTGAGTTCTCATGTTTCCTCTATATTTGATTCCTCCTCTTTTCTCTCGTTCTTATTATCCTTCCATTTTAATTTTAAAGAAGTTGGGGATTGTTAGTATTTGAGGGTATTTTAAATTTTGCAAAGTTCTTTTAATCCCACATTGGAAAGGAAAAATACTCTATAGTGTTTAACCGTGGAGTCTCTCATGATGGGTTGTGTGGGGCTAGAAACCAGGAGGTGCTGACGCACACAAAAGCCTTGTGAGACCCAGTGAAGAAAATTGGGTTACCGGGTCCGGAAAAACTTAATGCGCATGTGCCCCCGCATCGCCCCCTTAGGGGGTGCAAATTCGGGTTTCAGAGTCTCGCGAGTATGACCCGAATAGGCTAAGTTTTGCTAATTTTATTTTTAGATTTAAAATTAAAATAAAATCCCTTCAAATCTTGTCACCAGATTTGGTCAGAAATAGCTGTTGAGACTCGCATCATTTCGATGTTCTGTCATTGGGTCAGAGTTAGCCGTTGAGAGCTCTCTGTCTAAGTTCTGCAGTGAACCCTGGCCAATGTAAGATTTCTTTCTCTGTCCAAGAATTGTATTCTCTGTCCAAGGATTTTGTTCTCTGCCCAAGGATTTTCTGATGATGGAAAACTCTCTTTATAAAGAACCTGATCCCTGCTCTCAAAGACACAACTCAGCCATCTTTTTCCTCCTCTAAGGTTTTCTCAAACTCTAGATAGGTGTGGGGGTGTGATCAAGGACGAGCTCTATTTTTCTTTATTTTGCTCTAGGACGAGCAAAAGATAGGTGTGGGGGTTGATCAATCACTGATATTGCATATTCATTGTCACATTCCCATATTTTATCTTAAATAAACTCTATTATTTAATCATTTTTATTGATTAAATGTGTGCATGCCTTTACTAAAGGAAATAGAAAAGAAACGAGCCCAAAAGCCCATTTAAATTCTGATTTAAATGAAAATCAACGATTGGAACAAATATTCAGGAGATTGGCTACAGATCAGAGCAAATCAAAAGATCACACCAAATGAAAACCGGTTAAAATTCAAATTTTTATAAATTTATTTCGGTTAGCTGAAGATTAACAGAGGTATCGACAAATTTAGAGCCAAAACTGAAAAAACCAGTTGGAGAAAAGGAGACAATAAGAGATCAGAGAGATGTGCTCCCGAATGTGATTAGCTGACAACATCCTGCCCGCGGATCCGCGGTCAAAGCCGCAAATCCGCGGCCTTGTTAAGAGATCAGGGGGAGGTTTGCTTCCCCTTTCTTCTCACTCCCTCTTCTTCTCCATTTCGCCTATAAAAGCTGAATTTCAGAAGGCCATAAGAGATGACTGAGCAAAGTTAGATTCTAGGTTAGCTTTATACTCTTTTTTACTATAGGTTTTTTTTTTCATGTAATTTTGATTTTATTTATGTAACTCAGAAGAGAGAAGAGTTTTATGAGAGAATGAGAGTGAAGCCTATACCGTGAGTGACACTGGTGTAAGTTTTTATTCTTTTCTTTCATCATTGCTTTATTAAATTGAAAGTTATATGTTTTATGCTCTTCTTCTTCTCTCTTCTACTTTTCTTTTTGGTTTTGATGATAATCCAAGTGAGTTGAATAGCATCGGTATTGCCTTACCTTTGCGAGTGCCACCGATAGCTCATGACGATGGATTCCTCCCTAAAGTTCATATCATTTCATACTTGCTCGAGGTAATCTTGATGATGTAATGTGGACAGGGATATAATTAGATCTTATGGGTTATACGTTGATCGCCTCCAAATCAAGGTTAACGTACCAACGATCCAAGGTAAGTCATCAACCAGAAGAGGTAATCAGGTATTTAAGTTTTTCCTTCTTTTCATTTCATAGTTAGAAACACTTTCAAAAATAACTCTTTCTTTACCATTTTAATTCTTACTTTTTAACTAAGTTTTTCTTTTAAATGATCACTATATTCTTCTATCTCCCATTTCTCCACTTAATATGGATCCATTTTTCTCTTTTCTTTTAAAATATAGAAGAACTTTTAACTAATTTCAATAAACTCTAAAAGAAACTTACTAAAAGCTTCTAACACAGTCCCTTGTTATGGATCACGACTGTAATATCCCTATTTTATGATACCATGTAAATAACAAGTAAAAGTATTTTTAGAGTGTACGTATATTTTATACTGATTATTATTTGTTATCTTATGAGTTATACATTGAATTGTTATTAATATCTATTATTATTGATTATTTATTTGACATTGTTATTAAGGTGCAGTTGTTGTAGCTGTTATTTCTTTGCAATTTCCCAAATCCAAGCCCAAAGCTCATGGCCCAAACCTACCTCTTTATTTTTCTTCCCTTTTCTTTAAATTTCCCATGCCCAACTCATTGTCCTATTTTGCTTCTGATTTTTACTTTTCCTTTTATTCATCTTTTGGCTCAATGGGAGCCCAAGCCCAGCACCACCTGAGCCTAAAACCCCAACTCCCCATATATATAACACCTTTATCTTTCCTTCTCCTCTCATCCCTCTCACCGTGACCAAAGCCCTAACCCTAACTCTTACCTACGTCGCATCTCCCATCCCCTTTCTCCTTTACCACGAGCTCCTCCTCTGACTTCACGCACACCCACGAACGCAGCAACCTCCGCCATCACCTCCCCTACGTGTCGGAGCACCGTCGACAATGAATGCACGCCCCATCTCCCCTCCTTGCCCTGACCTTCGCCGGAGCAGCGTGCTCAAACCCGCTCCCCCTTCCAGACCACGGCCACATCTCCGGTGACCCGCCGCGAGGCCTTCTCCGCACAAGGCCACGTACTACCCCTGCCGGCAGTATCCATTTGCTCCATGCCCACGCCAACCCCACCACCACAACCTTTCATGCTCCTCCTTGCACCTCCCTCTCGGCAGCCCCCTCCATTACCAAAACCCCCACCATCTTCACACCCGCATCTCACCATGGCCATCTCCGACGACCTCCGGCGAGCTCCGCCACTTAATCGCCTTCACCCCCCTTCATCATCTCCATGCTCTACCACCGAGCTCCTCAACTACCACGCTTCACCGTCGAACTCCGCCATCGCTGGAGCCCAACTCCCCTTCATCGAGCCAGCCGCCATCGAAACCAACCACCGCGCCCGCCCTCGAACTGGTTGTGCCACAACCCGACTTCCTCCTCCATCTGCACTCTCCACCTTGGTCGCGTGCGCCAACCCCGACACATCCCCCCTTGGCCTGCTCCTCGTCCCATATGAGTGAGTTCCTTCCCCTCCGTGACTCTTTTTTCTCTCTCTTTAAAATTCCTAAGTGTATATTAATGTTTATATGCGTACAGTGTGTGTGAGTGTAGATATATAATGTGTGTTATTTCACCTTGTGTATGTGAATAACTGCGCGTGTGTGTTGTACAAGCATGTGTGAGTTTGTGTGTATGTATGTGTATATGTAAGTGTGTATTGTGTATGTGTGTGTAGTATGTTTACATGTGTGTGCACATGTATTTGTGTACATGTGTGTGTTTGTATATCAACGCATGTGTATGGTTGCTTATTATAGCGATACGGACCTGCTCGTGAAATTTAAACCCGATTCATGTTCGTTGTGAAGCCGATACACAGGCGACTCGAAGACCGACACATGAGATGATCTGGAGATCTGTACCGGTTCGTGCAGTGAAGACTAGACGGCGATTCGGATGCAAAACCTCATCGTTGCATGTAAGTATTTGCTTTTGTGTAATTTTCTTATTTACCATTGTTAATGAGTATTTGTGTTCTCTTTGTATCATTTTATGTGAATGTTTGATTTATTCTACCAATATGATTGCCTGTATCATTTCATATGATGTCAATGAGTGCTCACTTTATTTGTACAGTTGATATGAGCGTTTATCTGCGTCATTTCATATGATAGTTGGTTGCCACTATTGATTCAGGACCAGTTGTGATATACAGTAGACTGTGACTTGATTTGATCTACTCATCAGCTGGCCTAGTTCATATTTGAGGATAGATGGCATATTTTATGTATAGTGTTTATCAACTATTGTTGGTGATATTCCGACCGAAACTCTTTTGGATATTGAGGACATGTAGATGTGACATTGCTTCATCGATAGACTGACTGATACACGGATTGATATGGATAGAGTTATTATGAGAATAATTTCATTAATATTGATAACCATTTATATGTTCAGAGTTTGATAGCAGTTATTGTTTGATCTCAATTATTGGTGGACCTAGAGGATTAGAGTAGTTTAGTAGAAATGAGAAAACTGATTAATTATTTATTGGATTGGTGGTTTACTGTATCCGTTACTCTGATATGGACTTGATATGTATGTTCACGATGACTCCGTTGAGATTATGAGTTGATGGATCAGTTACAGATATAATATAAATGGATGAGATTTTGATTGATTCTAGATGGTACTATATTGTAAGGAATCAGTGTATAAATCTGTTATTAGTATTATTCAATGTTACTGAAAATTACTGAGAAAGTATTGTTAGATCGTAACACCATGTACAATCCTATTGCTCATCGTATACACAGTTAATGATAGTGTTTATTGCTCTTATTACTTTTACTGTGTATATGATTATTGTTTACTGTTATACTGTACTGCTACTGTCACTGTATCATTCAAGTAATCTAGATAACATGAATATTGATTGAATTAAATAATAATATAAATGGACAACTTACACTGGGATTGGAAAAATTGACGGAGGAGACAACGTTTGTATTTTAGGTGGACCTAGGATATAAGTTGCATAGCCGACTTACTGTTCCACTGCAGGGTTCTGGGGGATGACTGACATCTTATCTGTTTACTGTTCCACTGTATTCACAGTGAGTATTGTTACTATTACTGTATTACCTGGCAATACGGCCTGGTTCAGCGCTAGGCGTCTGGGCCGTGATCCCGGGTATATACGGGACCCACCTAAATGTTGGCAAGAGGCCCTTCACTCTAGTTTTGATGATGATTAACTCATGTAGTTATTGTTTACTAATAATCTTGTGATATTTAGTTTCAGATATTTAACCAAGATATTAGTAGGTGATTAGCTTCAACAAAGATATTTTGGAGCTTTCACATGGTGATTCAAGAGCTCGAGCGTCAAGTTCACATCTAGCACTCGTTTAGAGTAAAGCTCATTGGATCGCATTTGGATCGAATCGACTTGGAGACGGAGTTCTATAAGAAGACATCGGTTTGTTTAGTTTAAGATTTTGTTTAGATCTTATTGTAAAGATTAGATAGTGTGATATGCTCAAGTTCACAATACACACACAAGTTTCATGTTTTGGTTTTTTGGTTTTCGGTTTAACCGATATTGGTTTTCATGTCAAAAATATAGATATAATATCTTTCATGTATATTGGTTTCTATCCATATACAATATGCTTCAAAGTTATTTAAATATCATGTTTTTGTATTTACATGTCTTTTGAAAAAATCGAATTTCCATTTCAAAAATCCAAGTTTGAAAAATACGGATTTTGATTTAAGGCAAAATTTCAAGAACACAAAAATGGTTCAAATTGTTTGAAATATGTGTTAAGTTTTAGACACACATATTTGTATTTTAAAATATAATAAGAACTAATTTTTGTAAAATTTATGTGTATTTTATGGGATTTTTAGAAGGCAAAAAGACAAGTTTTCAATCCCTAAAAATCTGACCTGGCTGTCTGCTGGTCGACCGGTCCGATCGACCGACGTGCACAGGACGTTCACGCAGCCTTGACTGGTGGGCCGGTCGACGGGCGGTCGACCATCCAGAGAGCTCTGCTCTCTGGAAATGGCCCCGGTCGACCGGCCGGTCGACCGGCAGAGAGTTCTGCTCTCTGTATCCAGCTCCGGTCGACCGGTCAGAGAGCCGTTGCTCTCTGGATCCAAGCCCGATCGACCGGCGGTTGACCGGTGGCATAACGGTCAGAAATCTGATCGTTGGCCGGTCGACCAGAAGGGCAAAATTGCCCTTTTGCAGCTGCCAACGGGCAGAAATTGTTTAGGGCTATAAATACCCCTCATTTGAACTGGTTTTCTTCAACAATTTTAAGAGCAAAAATCTTCATCTTCTTAAGTATTTTAGCTACAAGTTTTAAAAGAGTTTTTGGGTTTAAAAGATCAATCTTTATTTGTTTTAAAGAGTTGAAAAAATCAAAGAAAAAGAGAAGTCTTTGGGATTTATTTTTGTTCTTCATTTCCATTATATCCTAAAAGTTTATTTTTGATTTTCAAACTCTTTATTTTCTCACACTTGAGCTATCTATCTATCCTATCTAGATGATTATTTTGTGAGAAAGAATTGGTTTGTGGTTGAAAGAGACCACCAAGTTGTAAACCCTCCTTTATTTGTGAATTCCTCTAGTGAGAGGTGATTGTGTTGATATCCCTAATGAGAGGTGATTGTGGAGGTTGTGTTGGCTAAGTGTCTTATCGCTCACATGTGAGGTGATTGTTGTTTTGGCTTTGTGCCTATCCCTCATTTGTGAGGTTAATATTGTGTTGGCTTTGTGCCTTGCCTCTAAGTGTAGAGGTTGTATTTATTGGAGAGAGGAGTTATGTACTCCCGATTGTATTTACCCAAATCTTCAGTAGAGGTTTCCTGTGTGGGAAGTTATATGTGGATGAGTTAGTGGAAATTCTTCTGTGTGAAGGCGGAGACGTAGAGCTGGGTGCTCGAACCTCGAAACATATCTTGATGTTTGTGTTTGATCCACTATCTCTAAACTCTCTCTCTTACATTGTACATTGATTCATATTGTTCATATCATATACATGTTTGGTTTATTTGTGTGCCATACTTGTGTTAACCAGGAGAGCTTCATATAGCACCTCAACTCTTATTCAGAGGAATTTAGAGGAGATAGTCCAGAGCCCTTCACCAGGAATTCGGCTACACTCTTTGGTTACACTAAGTGTGTTGCGTTAGATTTTAAATTCCGCATTATTTGTCATTGATTAGCCGTACACCTATTCACCCCCCTTTATGTGTACTTTCAATTGGTATGGAGCCTACGCTCCTGATATTAGGTTTAACCACCTAGGAGTGAGATCTTGGTTTGCTAATCTACATTTGCATTTGCACACATATAGTTTGCACTCATGGATAATCCTCCCATGTTTGATATTTCTAAAATTGATATATGGAAGGTTAGGATGAGTTGGCATTTAAAAGCCATAGGTTATAAAGTTTACCTTACCATTACCAAGGAATCTTACCTTAGTAATAGCAAGCATATAGAGGCCAATGTACTTGCCCTAGGCACTTAGAAAAACACTTAGCAAAATATTTAAATATGGTTTCTCATTGTGACCGCCTTTACAGTGTGTAACATCTTGACCTCTCCAAAGCTTCAGTTGCCAATCCAAGTGGAGAAAGAATCTAGTGGAGAAGAGTCCGACCAACGTTACTTCATGGTCCAAGGGAATGACTCCCTTGAGGTACATTCGGATACTCAACTAGATAGTGCTAGTTCTTCCGACGATGATGTTGTTGATGCTGATGCTTTAAATGAAGAACTTTCCATTGTTTGTGAAAATTTGTTAGAAAAATATAAAGCTTTGAAAAATAGGAGTTTTGGACTTAATAAGAAAAAAAGGATTTAGTTTCAAAACTTGATTTGGTTTTACAAGAGAAGGTTGAGATTTCAAATGAAATGGACTCATTGAAATTCCAACTTGAACTTGCTCTAAATGAAAACAAAATTTTGAGAAATAAAAATGATTGTAATGATGTTTTAAAGAAAAATAAGACTTTAACTTAAAAACTTGATTTTGTTATATAAGAAAATGAATCTTTGAAAAACAAAATTTCTTCTATTTCAAATGAATTGAATTTGATTTCTAAGAAAAATAAATCTTTGAAAAATGATTTAGATTCACATGATTGCCATGCTAGTATAGTTTCACCACCTATTGCATGCACCACTTCTTCTTCTACTATTGTAAATGATATAAATATTTTAAAGAAGAGTGTTGATTGTTTGGGCTCCACTTTGAGCCAATGTGCCATGAATCACACACGTTTGGAATCCATGTTTCGCAAGAAATAAATTCCATCTATGCATGCACACAAACCACGGCATACACATGCTTCCCACGTTCATGCACACAACACTATGTATGCTCATGTGTACACATGTACACATTGTGAACGAAGGGCCACCTTGTTAAGTTTTGTTATGATAGAGTACATGATGTAAATTTAGCAAATAAATTTGTTTGGGTTAGGAAAGGTGCTAACCCTCATGGATCCAAAAGAGTATGGGTACCAAAATCCACCCCTATGGTATTGGATGTAGGTGTGGGCTCTCACATGACGTGAGAGTTGTTGGTGCCTTGAGGTGAATGCGTTCCGCGCTTAATGGTGACTATTTTAGATGCATCACTTTTAAGGGCAGTTTGGTGGGAGGACCATCATGGTTTGGAGCCTAGAGATTTGCCCTCATGGTTTTGCTAACAATCTCTAAACTCCCATTTATGTTTACATGCTTGCATATTGTTGATTTTTAGCATGTCATGTTTTAATACTTATTATGTTAAATGTCATGATATTTAGATCTATGACATACATGCATAGTATTTGAAATATATCCATGTTCATATGGACCCATATTTTGTATTCTTACTTTAGTTTAACTATTGTGTATATCATATATCTAAGATATGTGCATTTACTTAAAGATCATATTAATTTATGTTTCGTTTTATACTTCATGTTTTGATTACATGTTTAGATGTAAGTTTTCATTAAAACTTGTGCATATGCTTGTACAACTAATGAGCCACAAATTGATTAGTATATGTTTGTGCCTAAATGCTCATTTGTACCAATTAGATGTACTAGTATAGCCTAGTTTTGATGATTCATACATTTTGACTTGTATTCCCTATTTTGTACATGTTTTCATTAATATGTGTTTAACTTCATGTATATATTAATTTTGCCAAAACTATTGGATATACATGTATAACCTTGAGTCATTTGCCTTTCATGCAAAATATCTTTATAGACTCAATTGTGTTTGGATATGTATGTATACTTCTAGCTTAGATAAAACATACATATGCCTTAGAGTTAGTATTGTTTTAATGAAAATTAAACTTTCATGTTTTTCATATTTGTAAAGGAATTTCATATTGAGCTTAATTGCCTTATTCCATGATTTTGTTAATTACATGACTTTGTACACTCACATTATTTGATGTTTACTCATGATTTGTTTTCATGAGACTATATGAGCTTTATTTCTATTTGAGTGTTGATGATTGTGTGATTTTCATGTTTTCATGAATATATTATTGTTTTATTCCTTACTTGAAGGATTTCATACTAGTTTTCAAGTTTTTCATAAAACTAGTTCGTATTCTTCATTTTGGTAGAGTTTTCAAATATGCTAAACTTATTTCAAACTTTTTTGAAAACCCCTACCCATCTATGGGTGGTTGGATGGGCGACCATACCTTGTATGCTAAAATTGAAAATCTATTTAAACATGTGCATGAATAGGGTGGTCATTATGAGTTATACACTTGATTCTCATTTTGTTTTCAATTGGTATTACAATTGATATCTATTTTGTATACTCATATTTATTTCTATATATGTATGATTCAACTTCAAATAGTATAAATTTCGATTGGTATTTAATTTTCCATACATATATATGTGTTTTGATTGTGCTTACTATATCTCTATATCTTAGAGCACAAATTTTGCTATGCTAAGCTTGATTTAGTTCTTAATGACAATTATTTTTCAGTTGATATCTTATACAAGCTTATGCATCATTTTCATGAGTATTTCATAAAGGGAGAGAAATTTTCATGTTTTACATTTCAATCAGTTTTGTTTACAATTGGTATCTTACTCCCACTCTTTATGTTGAAAATGATATCTTAGTTTTCATTTGGTTTTCTATGCTCCTAATGAAAATTATTTTCAATTAGTATATGTTTCATTTTCAATATTGATATCAAGAATCTTAAATTGATATTATTCTCTATTTGGTATCTCTATTGCAAAATGATTTTAGTGTTTAACCAAAAGGATTGGTTTATATTTTTTTAATTGGTATCAAAAGTGTAAAATATTTTCAATTGATACAAATTTTTACCATTGGTATCAAGATTTCCTATATATTCATATCTTTCAATTAGTATCAAAATTTTGTTGGTTTCTTCAAAATGTTTTGTTTATTTTCAATTAGTATCATAAATTGATATCATGATGCTTCGATGTATACCTTCATGCTAAATTGATATATTTTTCAATTGGGTATCATAATGTTTTGATATTTATTGTTTATATACAAGAGAAGCTTCACATCTTCTCTATATATATATTCATGTTGAGTGTATGTTATATTAAAGTCATTGACCTTTCTTTGGTATACACGTGTGTAGTAGGAGCTTCACATCTCCTTTTATACATTACATATTATGCTTTATGTGGTTAGGATTTAGTCATCTCTTTCATATAAATGCATGTATGCAGGGGGAGTTAACTTCACGTCTCTCCTCTTCATGAATATATATAGCATATACACCTTTCTTGTTTTGATTTATGCAAAAAGGAAGAAAAATATTTATGCTTTTAGTGTTTGCACCCCTTTGTTGATGAATTGACAAAAAGGGGGAGAGATATTTTGAAGTTTTATATATGCATGTTTGTTTAAATTTGTTATCTTTTACCATTGGTATCAAAAGCATCTTTTGCTGGTATTGGTATCAAAAGCATCTGTTGTTTGTTTTGTTGGTATCAAGAGCTTTTGTTGGTATTAGGAGCAACATTTTCTAAGGAACATGTTTATTTTAAAATTGATATCAAGAGTATGTTTATTTCATTGGTATCAAATATCATATTTATGCATATTTATATTGAGCTTTCATTGAATATCTTTGTTGTTTATTGCAATGCATGAGTTAAGGGGGAGCTTCTATGATGTTTAACTTTATAATCCATGCATGTATAACTCCATGAGTTTTGTCATCATCAAAAAGGGGGAGATTGTTGGCACAGAGGCCCTTCACTCTAGTTTTGATGATGATTAACTCATGTAGTTATTGTTTACTAATAATCTTGTGATATTTAGTTTCAGATATTTAACCAAGATATTAATAGTTGATTAGCTTCAACAAAGGTATTTTGGAGCTTTCACATGGTGATTCAAGAGCTGAGCGTCAAGTTCACATTTAGCACTCGTTTGGAGTCAAGCTAGTTGGATCGCGTTTGGATCGAGTCGACTTGGAGACGGAGTTCTACAAGAAGATATCGGTTTGTTTAGTTTAAGATTTTATTTAGATCTCATTATAAAGATTAGATAGTGTGATATTCTCAAGTTCACAATACACACACAAGTTTCATATTTTGGTTTTTCGGTTTTCGGTTTAACCGATATTGGTTTTCATGTCAAAAACATAGATATAATATCTTTTATGTATATTAGATTCTATCCATATACAATATGCTTCAAAGTTGTTTCAATATCATGTTTTTGTATTTACATGTGTTTTGAAAAAATCGGATTTCCATTTCAAAAATCCAAGTTTTGAAAAATACGGATTTTGGTTTAAGGCAAAATTTCAAGAACACAAAAATGGTTCAAATTATTTGAAATATGTGTTGAATTTTTATCACACATATTTGTATTTCAAAGATAAAATAAGAACTGATTTTTATGGAATTTATGTGCATTTTATGGGATTTTTTAGAAGGCAAAAAGACAAGTTTTCAATCCCTAAAAATCTGACCTGGCTGTCTGCCGGTCGATCGGACCGGTCGACCGTAGCAGAAGTCGGTCGACCGGTCTAGTCAACCGACGTGCACAGGACATGCACGTAGCCTGGGCTGGTGGGCCGGTCGACCGGGCGGTCGACCGTCCAGAGAGCTCTGCTCTCTGGAAATGGCCCCGGTCGACGGCAGAGAGTTCTGCTCTCTGTATCCAGCTCCGGTCGACCGGGCGGTCGATCGGCCAGAGAGCCGTTGCTCTCTAGATCCAGGCTCGGTTGATCGGTGGCACAAAGGTCAGAAATCTGACCGTTGGCTGGTCGACCGAAAGGGCAAAATTGCCCTTTGCAGCTGCCAACGGGGCAGAAATTTTTGAGGGTTATAAATACCCTCATTTGAACTGGTTTTCTTCAACAATTTCAAGAGCAAAAATCTTCATCTTCTTAAGTGTTTTAGCTATAAGTTTTAAAAGAGTTTTTAGGTTTAAAAGATCAATTTTTATTTGTTTTAAAGAGTTGGAAAAATCAAAGAAAAAGAGAAGTCTTTGGGATTTATTTTTGTTCTTCATTTCCATTATATCCTAGAAATTTTCTCAAGTATTTTCTTTGTATTTTTTATTTCCAAACTCTTTATTTTCTCACGCTTGAGCTATCTATCTATCCTATCTATTAGGATTATTGTTTTGTGAGAAAGAATTGGTTTGTGGTTTGAAGAGACCACCAAGTTGTAAACCCTCCTTTATTTGTGACATCCCTCTAGTGAGAGGTGATTGTGTTGATATCCCTCTAGTGAGAGGTGATTGTGGAGGTTGTGTTGGCTAAGTGTCTTATCCCTCAAGTGTGAGGTGATTGTTGTTTTGATTTGGTGCATATCCCTCATTTGTGAGGTTGATATTGTGTTGGCTTTGTGCCCTGCCTCTAAGTGTAGAGCTTGTATTTATTGGAGAGAAGAGTTGTGTACTCCCGATTGTATTTGCCCAAATCTTTAGTGGAGGTTCCCCGTGTGGGAAGTTCTGTGTGGACGAGTTAGTGAAAATCCTTCTGTGTGAAGACGGGGACGTAGAGCTGGGTGCTCAAACCTCTAAACATATCTTGGTGTTGCGTTTGATCCACTATCTCTAAACTCTCTCTCTTACATTGTGCATTGATCCATATTGTTCATATCATATACATGCTTGGTTTGTTTGTGTGCCATACTTGTGTTAACCAAGAGAGCTTCATATAGCACCTCAACTCTTATTCAGAGGAATTTAGAGGAGATAGTCCAGAGCCCTTCACCGGGAATTCGGCTACACTCTTTGGTTACACTAAGTGTGTTGAGTTAGTTTTTAAATTCTATCAGTTTCAATAACTTAGGACCCCGATTGACATGTGTAGTAGTCGTGTATGGGATGCGTCTATTACAGGTGGCAATTGGTGTAACTGACATAAAAAATAATAATGAACTGTCTATAATGTACTCTGACTGATTGTGTTCCCCTTATACATGTATACTTTGTTAGACACCGATAGTATCATGACCTGATTGTATATCTGATTTTAGTATTGACTGCCTTTATTACTATCATTTATGTTTTGCATGTTATTTCAGTCTTATTTCAGTATAAATTTTCATAGTATGCTCACACGTTTTATGCACATGCACATTTCCCTTATTTTACACACTCATTAGGAGTTTTGACTCCCTGGATTTACACATTCAGGTCTATGCATGTTATCTTGCTGATCAGGTATTTGAAAAGGATCACACGCCTTACGAGGAGCCAGAGTTCTCTTACTTAATCGTTCTTTCTCGATATATTCTTACTTTCTTTTATTAATGTCGTTTCCTATTCCTATACCGGACTCAATACTTATTCTATTCTTTTATTAGTTTGTTATCATGTGTGGACATTTATATGTACTGTTGCAGTGATCTTGATTATTATTTTGTAACTTGCTCAGGTTATTTTAGGCTTAGCGTGTATATATATGGGGTATTCTTCTCGCGTATATACGTTGCCGACTCTCGTCGCATCTCCGTTTTCACGTATTTTGGGAAGCGAGGCGTGACAACGACTCGTATAGCTACTTGCTATAGCGGTAGCATTGAAAACCTAACACGTTTCTAAACTCCATCTTTTTCTGTGCAGGTTTCCTTCAATCAAATATCAAGTGCAATGAAAGAAAAAAAACATAAGTGTAAGCAATAGAAAATAGTGTAGAGTAAGAGAGAAAACAATCGCAAATACAAAGAAATTGTTTCGAGGTTCAAGCATAAAGCTCTACGTTCCCGCTTTCACCGCGTGAAGGATTTCACTATCGACTAAGGATCTTCCACGAAAGAACCTCCACAATGGAACTACAAGGTCTACATAAGACCGAATTACACAACTCTAATTCTCAATCCTCTACACAAGAGTAGCACAAAGCCAATGAGGTTTACAAGCTCTTGGTTGCCACAAAGATTATAAATACTCTCTTTTATAACTTCTTATAGTATAGAATGAGAAGTGAAGCTCAAGAAGCTTTGTTAGAGAGAAACTTCAGTTGGAATGAATGAATTTAAGAGCTGAAAACTTGTAGAAATTGGTTTGAAAATGAGAGTACTTGAAATAAGAAAACTAGAGAACTTTCTCTTTTGAATAAACTTGATTTTTCCAACTATTTCCCAAAATCAAAAGATTAAATTCTTATTTTATCCTCTCCAAATGAACTATATATATAGGCAAGTGATAAATATCATAAGAGGGGTATATCAGGGCATTAGGAGGGTGATTAAACCCAAAAAGAGCAAATATACCCGTTGGAGAAAAAGTTAAAAATTTCATAATTTAAAAACTAGCCGTTACTATAGCTGTTGCAGGACTTCGGTCGACCGGCTGCCTAAAACAAAAATAGCCATTACTTGTCGGTCGACCGCCTAGTCGTCCGATCTCAATCGAGACTTGGGTGCTCCAAAACTCTGACAGTTGGTCGATCTCCTGTTGACCACTAGGTTTGATGGTCGACCGGTCGGTCATCCGACCAACGTGTACATGCATAAGTGCATAGACTGCCATTAGTGCATTTTCAGTGCACTGGTCCGGTCGACCGACCCAACCTAAAAATCATTTTAAATAAAGTTTTTGGTATAAAATTTATTTTTTAATATTTTAAACCAGTTTGAAATGTGATTTGGCAACACAGGCTATAAGATACATGTTTGAAAACAAGATATAAAAATTTGAAAAATATAGGACATGTATCAAAAATCAATCCTTATAAAATACCAAAACCGAAAAACTAGATATGAAAACTTGTATTTTGTGTGTGACTTCTTGAGCATCAATTCTATATTCTACACTTAAACATTCTATTTTTTTTTCATATCGGTTCTATAAGTTTTCAAGCAATCTTCAAGTGGGTTTCTCCAAAAGTCAATCTTGATCATCCGAATTTGAATCCCATCCTTGAGTGATCTTGAGACTTGAACACCTCTCTTTTGATAAAGAGTAAAACAAACTATCCTTTGAACCTGAAAAACTTAAGCACTTGAACTTGATTAGTACCGAATTACGTCATGTGGTTTGTAATCTCAAAACAAAACGGAGAGTGTACCCTTAGGCCGACATTAATAGAGTAGGGGTTGATGGTTATGTTTGATGAAATTCTACTTAGGGCGTGTTTGTTTTCCATAATCGGCCGTAAGTAGTAAAATGCAATTGCAGGAAAATCACTTACGTTATTTGTTTAAGGCTGTAAGTCGTAAAATGCACTTGCAGACTAAATAATTAATTTTGTGGTCATGCAAAGCCCACTTACAGCCTACCTGCAGCACACTAAATATTTTTTAATAATTAATATTAGATTACTATTAATATTTAGTAATCTAATATATTTTATTATTTTAAGCATTTTTAATATTTAATATTTTAGTATTTACTATTTATATTATTTATTATAAATATTTAATATTTTTAAAGTAAATATTTTTAAACTTTATTTTTAATTTTTTATTTTTAATATTTAATATGTTTAAATTACCAAACAGTTAGTTTTGTGGACAACTTTTCCACTTACGACTTACACATTACCAACCAAACACCGTAAAACCCAATATTCTCTCACTTATAATTTGTATTATCAATCAAACACCATAAAACTTACTAACGTAAAGCTCATTTCTAACCGTAAAAGAGTTTATCACTTACAACTTATGGTCACTTATACTAGCCAAACATGCCTTTAAAGTAAGCATCTTGACTTGACCTATTCAATTGTATTGTAATTCATAGTTGAGCAGAACTTCAGATAGCATAACATACAACTTCCCTCTTGTTTCGGGACTCATCCCGGATTCCTAGTTTCTTTTTTGTTGAAAGGAATCAATTTTATCTTGGTAAGTTCCCTGCTCTGTCAGTGGGTTTTATGCCAGGGAGCATTTAGAGTGAACATGAGGCTTGTAGCTGGTCGCAGGAAAACGGATTTGAACACCTGTGCAAAACTAACACTCCAGTTCGAGCTGCACTTCATAACAAACATTATTTTGATGTAATTAGGATTAAATGATGGTTTTAACATTCTATTTACATTTCTTGTTCCATTATTTCTTACTGTATCATAGTTGTTCTTTTTAGGGCTTTTTTGGATTCATGGAAGTGGAGAAAAATGAGAAGTGAGAAAACTCATTTCCCACTTTTCTTATTTGTTTTGAATAAAAAATAAGAAATGGGAAAAATATCTTTTTCTTTTCTTTTTTTTCTTTTATACCTCCCTTTTACACTGTCATTTTCCCACTTTTAGGCATTTCCCACTTTTAGGATGCTATAGTTAATTTTGTGGTCACGTAAATTTCACTTGTAATAATTTGTAGCTTAATGTATTAAATTTTAATGTCATCTAAATCCCACACGCAGTCCAATTACAGTTCAAAAATATCACTTCAGAAATAATATTTAATTTAATATTATTTTGTTGCCAACTTTTCTACTTTCACTTTCACATTACTAATAAAATAGTGAAAAACACAATATATTTTTTCACTTACACTTCCACATTACAACCAAACACTGGAAAACAATTTTTACAAATCCCAATTTCCTACTACACTTTCACATTTCCTACTCTCTATTTTCACTTCCCATTTTCCTCCCACTGCCATGAATCCAAACACGCTCTTAGATATAGTTACTATGCATATTCTTACTGCTACATTCATTGTCTTTTGCCTTTGTGCATGATTAAAGCTAAGAGACTATATTGATGATACTGAGGAGTATATCAACATCGTGCTGGATGAGAAGCAGAATCAACTGCTACAGATGCGAGAGATGCTCAGCATAGCAATAGCAATTATGGTACTTACGGCGAGTATGAATTAATCTGGAATGAATATCAAATCAGCATCGCGCTTGATAATGTGTGTGAAGTCAAATTATGTTGAATTAGTAAGGTAAAGCTGCTCAACACGCGTCATGTCAGAAGTCGATTTTTATAATTAAATTTTTTAGAGTTTTTTTTTTAATTAAATTAAAAAAGAGTATTTTTTTTTAAAATTGCCCATCTCATTATCGTTTTGTTTCTTTTTTTAAATAAATTTTTCTGAAAATTTTCTTTCCTTCGCACCTTGATATTTATTATATTTATTCTGTAGAGAGCACCTGTTGACAATGAGATTTGACTGATTAATTTTATAACTAGAAAAGAGTGGAACAATATTACCATTGAGCAAAAGAGAGCTGTCACCGCGTCAACAGCACGCGTTGGAGACAGAGAGCCGTTGTTAGTTGCTTAATTACGCCATGCGTCAACTCCACATGAACGTGATTAACTTTAAATATCTCTATCCTTCATAAACTCTTCCCCTCTCGCTTCGATACATAAAAGAAAAAACTGCAGCATTATTTCCTCCTTTCGGGTCCTCTCCCTTCTCAACAAAACCCTTAGCTCGAGCCTAATCTCCCGATTGATGCTCCCTCCCTCTCTCTTTCCCCGATCAATGTCGCTGCTGCTCCCCATCTCTCTCTTGTTGAATGCTGCCTCTCTCTCCTCCTAAAGAAGAAGAGGAAGCGATCATCGGCCTCAATTCCATTTTTCAACTGATCCTCCTGCGACGCGATGGGACCAAGAATCGACCTCGATCCCAAATTCTAGGTCAGTATTGCATCTCTTCTCGTTTTCTTTTTTTTTTCTTTGATTAAGGGTCTGGATGCTTGAGTTTTATTTCTCAGATTGCGTCGAGAAAGACGAGGCCCTGGCGATCTGACGACGGTGTTTCTCGCGCTCCCTCCCTCTCTCTCCCCGATCAATGCCGCTGCTGCTCCTCATCTCTGTCTCCCTCGTTGAATGCTGCCTCTCTTCCCTCCACGAGAATCGTCTCGGAATCAAGAAGAGGAAGCGATCATCGGCCTCAATTCCATTCTTCAACTGATCCTCCTACGACGATCAATCAATGGCGTGTGGAACCAAGAATCGACCTCGATTCCAAATTCTAGGTCACTATTGCATCTCTTCTCGTTTTCTTTTTCTTTTTCTTTGACTAAGGGTCTGGATGTTTGAGTTTTACTTCTCAGATTGCATTGAGAAAGATGAGGCCCTGGCGATCTGACGACGGTGTTTCTAGCGCTCCCCATTGCGCCGTCAGAGAAGAGAATTCGAGTTTATTGATTCGATTGCGTTTCAAATCGAGTTTCTCTGGTTTATTAGTTATTATTATCACGGCCATAAATTATTACGTCTTTTTTTTTTTAAAATTTTAATACGATAGATTTAAATTTTAAGAAAAGGAGTTTTTTAAAGAAATATACCTCTAACCAGAAATTTTTTTTGAGTATACTTTGCTTTAATGTTGATTGCATAATTTGATTCCAATTGACATTTTTATTTACAGTTTTTTTTTATTTTATTACACATTTTGTGTGGATT
The DNA here is from genome assembly GCA_038442645.1 of Agave tequilana. Lineage (NCBI taxonomy): Eukaryota > Viridiplantae > Streptophyta > Magnoliopsida > Asparagales > Asparagaceae > Agave > Agave tequilana. The sequence goes on along the minus strand of JAVJIF010028250.1, from coordinate 25,787 downwards.
TGGTGACAATTCATCTGGCTTAGAGAATTGTTTTTAAGTTTAGCTTGGAGAAGTAATCTAAAAAGTTTTGGTGGTCTTAATATGTTCTATTTGGGGTTTAAGGAAAACACTCGATGGTATCTAACACGCGTTAGGTAAACCCTTGAGGCTGCAATGTGCTTAATGGTAGCAAACTATGTCCTGTTTTTTTTATTACGCTTTTGTTTTGAGAAACTTTCCAATATATATTCCTTCTGATAGATTAGAGCACCAATCAATATGAACATTCAGTGGGTTGGAATATTAGCAAGGTGCAAGGACATTTTTTTTTTTTTTTGGTTTGTGTGGAATTCCTTGGGATCTTTTTGTTTATTGCTTCTACCAGACCCTCTATCACCAAATTTATTTCTTGTTTAAGGTGGATTGTGAAATGGAACGGGCAAAGAATGAGGATTTTCCTTTAGGTTAAAGATAAAATTTGTAGGAATTATGTATTTGGAGGACTTGGAGTTTCTTATTGAAATTGGACATGTAGACGACGACTAGCCAACATGGTGTTCAATACGGGGTTGGGAGAAAGCTTTTGTATTTAGTTCATGCCCGGTTTTAAAAGAAATTAGTGCACATTTATAGTCATTTTTTCTCAACAAGATGAGCACAGTTTCTTAATTGGGCCATTCTAGAAAGCAAATGGTACACCTTGGCTAGTGCCTGTCACTTGGAAGTGAAAGCTAGCTGAAGTACATTTAAGATTTTTTATTCAACCAAGTGTAGCAGCAATAGTAACTTTGCTTGTGCCTTCAATTTTTTGCCCTATTCTCACTTCCATTTTATTACCTCGATGGAACAACAAGAAATGAACCTACCAGGAAGGGATTATTAAAGACTTGAGTTTTTTGAGCACAAAGAATTGCAGTCTCTAAGTTATATATATATACAAGTTTAGTCTGGAAAGTTATATATACAAGTTTAGCTTAACTTTTATTGTAATTATTTGTGTCCTATGGGATTTTTGTTGAATTTGGTTTTATGTGAAGGGTATCATGATTTGCTGCTGAATCTGCTGTCTCTTGCCTTGTTGTGGGGGAAAATAGGCAGACAGTGCTGAAGTTGCAAAGAGAGTTATACTCACAATGAGCCGTTTGCCTTCTATTTGAGGTAAGCATTTGTCTTCTTGACTGGTACAATTGAAATAACACTTGTCGGTTCATGAACATTCTGATATGCCCATTTATAAGTGTTTGGCTCTCCCAAGACATTAAAACACCTGCTTTATCCTGTTGTGTGTGTGTGTGTGTGTGTGTGTGTGTGTGTGTGTGTGTGTGTATTTCTATCTGCTTTTGATAAATGTCTTGAAATATTAAATATCCCCTGGTCTATGCTGGTTACTCTCAAGGGAAAATGCGATCAATTTCTCTTTTCTTTTCTTTTTCACAAAAATGTAGTTAGGCACTTTGACTAATATGTTAGTTAATAACAATTTCTGACAATAGTTCTTCAAACCTGTGTTGTGGAATTTGGTTTTATGTGGAAGGTATCACCATTTGATGTGACTACTCTTGTCATGCTGCAGGAAAAATAGCACTGAAAGTGTGAATATAGTGAAGTTTATCATTTCAATTGCCTCCCAATCGAGGTAAGCCTTTGTCTTCTTCATCGGTATGATTGAAACAAGACTTGTCTACTCAAGGTGGCTGTGATAAATACTGCATATATAAATGTTTCCTCTCCCAAAAGACTTTTATACATCTGGTTTATCTTGTTTTGTTTGCATATATTTCATTCCTAGAAAATTTTGATAAATGTCTTTAAATATTAGATCAGCGAATCTCTGTGCAAGTTGTTCTTATGAAAAAAATGCTATCAATTTCTCTTTTCTTTTATTTCACCCAAAATGCTATTTGGCACTTTGACGTAAATTATGATTTCCAAATGCTTTTAGTCCTTAGTTTTCTCCTTATGGTTAATTTACTTGAAGTTTTCCTCAGGGCTTTTCTCTTTTCTGTTTCTTTACGAGTAGTTTGTGCATGTCCATATTGTATTAAATGACCTGTTAGCAATTTTGAGGCATTATTATTTCTATATCTGATATCTCGTAACTCAAGTTCTGTTTAAATAATGGTAGCAACGCTTGTAGATTGTACACCTTCAGTTTTGATCCCTGCTTCTCTTGCCATTTTATACATTTGATCTTGTTTTGTCATTGTATTTGAGCAGGCAACAATCCCTTATGCTGCCACATGCGCGTTGGCTGCTTGAGAAGCTGTCGTCTGCACTAGCTCAGCCCTGGGCTGTGGCCTTCAAATGCAGAAAAGTCACTCAAGGTTGTTGAGCTCATGGTATCAATTAAAATTTAATTCCTTTCTGTTAATCTTTTACATGATGGTTCGCTCAAATAGTTATGGCCAAATTGCTTGCTGTTATTTGCATTTTGAGTTTCTTTCATCTTATCAAGAAAAGCCTTTTACTTGTGTAAAAGAAATATATTGTAATTATGACAACAACCATTAGTTGCATTTTATTGTAATGAAGAATTTTGGCTCTGTTTATGGTGTTGATACCTGGACATCTTTACTCATAAACATGCCACATGAGCCTTTATTCTTGATTCAAAACATTGATAGTTTTACCTTTACTTTCTGAGATTGCATGTATCCTATGCTTGTTATTCACATGAACTTGATGTCGAGAGGTTCTTAATTCTACTCACACTCAGATATATATATATATATATATATATATATATATATATATATATATATATATATATATATATATATATATATATATATATATATATATATATATATATATGGCTCATTTATTAGTATACTCATCTTTACTTGACCACGAGGGCTTCATTCTGCAATCACGGGTATTTTATGCACTTTAGATTTTGATATGGTATCATCATCTATCTCTTTAGTCTAAGTGACAATGTGTGTTTCCTACTTATCGTTAACCATTAAAAATTTCATACTGAGATTCATTATCATTGTGCATAACATTTAGAGTTATTGGGAATGCATATACCCTACTTATTTTTGTTCATTGAAAACTTGATACTGAAATTCATTATCGTAGTGCATAACGTCTAAACTTATTGAGAATTGCGTATATTTTACTGATTGTTCTCATTCAAACTTAAATTCAAAAGTTTCATTAAATGTACTCCACTCATGTACTCTTAAAATTTGATCCAATAACATCTTTTTTAATCATAGGCCACTGCCAACAATGCAAATTACGTTCTTACCTTTACACAATGTATCTTGACACGACACTGCCAACTTTTACTCCCTTTTGATATACATCTTGCACTTTTAGTGTTGATTTGGTATCAACGTCCATCTATTTAGGAATATTAACAAAGTATTTTACCTACGAAGATTGCTACTTTTAGAATGCATGAAAATGTTTTCTAGAACTTCAAAATTCTAAATTACTCTTTTGTATCGATCATTCATGAAAGTGGGAGGAAAATAGGAAGTGGGAAGTGGGAAATATGGAAGTGTAGTGGGAAAATGAGATTTGTGGAAATAAGTTTTTCAGTGTTTGGTTGTAATGTAAAAGCGTAAGTGAAAAAGTATATTTTATTTTTCGGTGTTTGGTTAGTAATATGAAAGTGGAAGTGGAAAAGCTGACCACAAAGTTGATCATAAAATAATATTAAATTAAATATTATTTTTGAAGTGATGTTTTTAAAATGTAATTGGACTGCAAGTGGAATTTACATGACATCAAATTTAGTGCATTAAGGGCGTGTTTGTTTCGCCGCAAAACGTCGCAAAAGGCAAGTCGTAAAACTTCTTTTCCATTTTCCGTTGTTTGTTTCGCTGAAAAACAAGTTGCAAAATGCAACTCTTGTTTTCCCACTTGCAGTTGCTACAGTTAAATTTGTGGTCATGTAAATCTAACTTTTACATTCATATTTTCCCACTTGCAGTTGCTACAGTTAATTTTGTGGTCATGTAACTCTCACTTGTAGGGGCTGTTTGGTTGCAAGGAAGTGGCCGGAAGTAAGGAAATAGGGAAGTATAATTGCTCACTTCTCTATCTATCCAAACACCGGAAAAGGAAAATAAGAAAACCCTATTTTCTTTTCTCTTTTCTCTTTTACACAATCATTTCCTCACTTCCAGAGTGCTACAGTTAATTTTGTGGTTATGTAAATCTCATTTGTAATAAGTTGCAGTACAAGACAGTTAATTTTTACTCATGTAAATCTCACTTGCATTCTAATTACAGTCCATTTTTTTTTTCTTAATTAATTTTTATTTTAATATTATTTTACGGTCAACTTTGTGGTCAACTTTTCCACTTCCACTTTCACATTACCATCCAAACACCGGAGAAGACAAAATATTTTTCAAACCACACTTCTCAACAACATCCAAACACCGAAAAACTTACTAACCAATTCCCAAGTTCCAAAAGAAATTGTTACCACTTCCTCAATTCCTCACTTCCTCACTTCCACCCTTAACCAAACAGGCCCGTAGTAAACTTACACTTCAAAACAGTTACTTGATAATCAATATATAATTTAATATTATTAAATATTTAATATTTTAAATAGTGTTCAATTTATTATTTAATTATTTAATTATTTTATATTTTTAATCTTTAATTTTTTTATTGTTTTCAATATTGTTTTAATATTTAATATTTTACTAATTTAATTTAATATTTTATTTAATAATTTATTATTTTATTAATACTTATTCCATTTTATTATTTTATTTAGAGTTAATATTTTGTTAATATAACAATATTATACTTTAATATAAAATTACTATATATTTAATTATTTATTTTTCAATATAAAAAATTACTTTATTAATATCATAATATATTTTATTATTATATTAATATTTTATTATGTTAATATTGTAATAATAATTCAGTATAACAATACTATAATGATAATTATTATTAAATTATATTTATATTTTACTTTGTTAATTTTATATTTCTATAATCTTACAATAATATTATAATAAAATTTATATTATAATAATTTTAAAGCATTTTTAATATTATAATATTATAACTATATTTTATTATTGTTGTAAATTTTTTAATATTTATATTTTATTAGTATTCTTAAAATTTTATTAATGTTTTTTAGATTTTCTTAAATTTTATATTATTTATTTAGTTAATTTTTTAGTAATATTTTACTATTTATACTAATATTTTATTAATATTATTGTTATAAATAAAATATTAAGATTATTAATTTTTTATCTCAAATTTATTAATACAATTTAATTTGCAATAGTAGAGTTAATTTAATAGTATTTATAATATTTAAATCACTGCTACAGTTAATTTTGTGGTCAAATTTTTCCACTTACACTTTTACATTACCAACCAAACACCGTAAAACACAATATACTTTACCATTTACACTTTTACTTTATCAACCAAACACCGTAAAACACAATATACTTTTCCATTTACATTTCACTTTATCAACCAAACACCGTAAAACACAATATATTTTCTCTGCTACAGTTTACTTTTTTCATTCTCATTTTACGACTTACGACTTGCGACGTTTTGCAATGAAACAAACAGGCCCTAAGTTACAACTTATTACAAATGAGATTTACATGACCATAAAGTTAACTGTAGCAACCTGGAAGTGAAAATTGTAATGTAAAAGGGAGGTGTAAAAGATAGAAGGAAAAGGGGCTTTTCTCATTTCCCATTTCCGATTCAAAACAAATAAGGGAAGTGGGAAATGAGTTTTCCCCACTTCCCATTTCCTCCCGCTTCCATGAATCCAAAAACGCCCAATAATAAAGTCCTTTTGCAGCTTTTATCGAAATTAAAAATATTTTTCTATATATAATTTTTTATTACTTATAAAGGGATATTTTTTTAATTTAAAAAAAATTATATAATACTCAGAATTTTTCTCAAACTATTAAATCTTGAAGTAAAATTGATTTTATGTTGAAAATGGTTTTTCTAAATCTATATTTATGAATTTTAATATATTCAAATAGTATTCTCAAAATTTGGCATTTGGAATTTCTCACTCTATTCACAATTTGTGAAAGATACTTTCTATTAATCTTAATTTTTTTGACGTCATACATCTTTTTGGACTTATCGACGTGCATGGTCCATGCATCATGGGCTTCGTCAATTCTACTCTTTCAAAGGTGCATCACATGCACTTCAGACAACATTGTTCTGGCATATCATCTATTTATTCAGATTTGCTCATAAACTATATTGTCCGCTTATTGTTCACCATGGGAATCTTGATAGAGAGAGACCTTTACTCCTCCATAATCATCCTACATGCACCTTTAATCTTGATTCAATATCGTTATATATAACTTTTAGACTTGGTGAGATCACTTATATCCCACTTATTCTTAGTCATTTGAACTTGATGTTAAGAGGTTCAATAATTCTACTCCCACTAAGACACCATGTCATCCATTATCGGTTGCCACAACATAACTTCTCTCCTTATCATCTCATCTGAACTTCTTTTTCAATTTTTTATACTTCAAAGTGTCTATAGTTTTTATTAAGGACACTTTTAGAAATTTTTTCAAATATAATCTTTTCGTTTCTTTTTCACAAAAAATGCAGTTAGGCACTTTGACTAAGATGTTAGTTAATATCAATTTTTGACATTAGTTCTCCAAATCTGTGTTGCGGAATTTGGTTTTATGTGAAAAGTATCACCATTTGATGTGACGACTATTATTATGCTGTAGGAAAAATAGCACTGAAGGTGCGAATGGAGTTAAGCACTATTTTAAATATTAGACGAGTCGGCTGAAATATCAGCCGGTATCTCTTTTTTGCATGCCGCCGATACGATATGGAAAAATCGTTCGCCCATATCGTTTGCAGTAAAAAAAACGGCCGATATTTAAAATAACGGTCAATAAATCGCCCGATATGAGTTGGCGCAAAATCGGTCGATATGAATTTATTTTAATTGGGTTCATTTTTTTTGAACCCATCAGCACTGAACCCAAACCGACCCGTCACCCGACTATATATGTGTTGTTTGCATCGTTAGGGCTCGATAAAAATTAAGCCCTAATTTTTTTGCTCCGTGAATTGACGGTGACGACGCTGGCCTCCCTTTCATTCCCCGAGCACCACGTTGCTTCCCCTCGAGTGCCACGAGCTCCCCTTGCTCCCTCTGAGCTTCCCTTGAATCGACACGATGATCTCCTCCTGGGCGCGATGGGCTTCCCTTGAATCGACGAGCACGATGATCTCCCCCTGAGCGCGATGAGCTTCCCTTGAATCGACGAGCTCCCCTTTCATTGATTTCCAGGTAAGTAGATTATATAACTTCTAATCTTAATAGTTTTCAATTTCATGAAATAACTTATTTATTGCATGACCCACTACTACGTGCAAATGTACATTATTTTTTTACCGTTCTTGCATGCATATTACATTATTTTTATTTGGTAGATGATATGATACTAAACCAATTTTTAGTTATCAATATTTTATTATATATAGTGTCCAATATGAACGCTCGATAAGCATACGTATCCTGATTTCTCCCCCTATATCTGATATCCGATATGGAAAACCCCATCCGATATGATCCCGATATCCGATATTTAGAACCGTGGAGTTAAGTTTATCATTTTAGTTGCCTCCCACTCGAGGTAAGCCTTTGTCTTCTTCATCGGTATAATTGAAACAAGAGTTGTTATTCAAGGTGGCTGTGATAAATACTGCATATATAAATGTTTCCTCTCCCAAAAGACTTTTATACATCTGGTTTATCTTGTTGTGTTTGCATATATTGCATTCCTAGAAAATTTTGATAAATGTCTTTAAATATTAGATCAGCGAATCTGTATGCTAGTTATTCTTATGAAAAATGCTAACAATTTCTCTTTTTTTATTCCACCCAAAATGATATTTAGGCACTGTGACATAAATTATGATTTCCAAATGGTTTTAGTCCATAGTTTTTTCCTCCTTATGGTTAATGTACTTGAAGTTCTCTTCAGGGCTTTTCTCTTTTCTGTTTCTTTACTAGTAGTTTGTGCATGTTCATATTGTATTAAAGGATCTGTTAGCAATTTTTAGGCATTTTTATTTCTATATCTGGTATCTCGTAACTCAAGTTCTGTCTGGATAATCTAGTAGTGGTTGTAGATTGTACACCTTCAGTTTTGATCCCGCTTCTCTTTCCATTTTATACATTTGATCTTGTTTTGTCTTTGTATTGGAGCAGGCTACAATCCTTGTGCTCCTTAGTGATACCATGTGCATGTGTACCCTTGATTTGGTATCATTGTAAAATCTTTTATGCATATTGGCTACGCATATTGCCTTTCTATTATTGTTCTTGAAAAACACAAAAAAGTTGCATGTCCTTTTAGTCTTGATTTGGTCTCATTGTCAATCTGTTTAGGCATATTGACAACTTATACTAACAACATACATTGCCTATTTATTGTTAATCATGATGAGATATCATCATTTACTCCTTCATGCTGTATGTAGCTTCAATATTGATCCAACATTGTCCTCGTTCCTTCTAGACTTACGGAGAGTGCATGTATCCTACTTATTGTAATTCATTCGAACTTGATGCTGAGCGTTCACTAAATTTTCTCCCTATGAAATAAATTATCTGTTAAAAAGTTGACGAGTTACAATCATCTAACCACCACATGATATTACTGGCAATGGAAATTTTTGTCTTATCATTACTTAAAAGAACTTGATGCCAAGGGCAGCAACAACTCACTCCCTTGGGATATGTCTCGTGCATTGTATACTTGATTCAAAATCATCATCCATCTCCTTAGACATATTGACAATCATCTATCTAGGCATGTTGACATTATATATTGTTTAAGAAGATCATTGCTAAAAGCACAGAAATGTTTGCTACAAACTTCAAAATTCTAAGCTATTCATTTACATTTGATTTTTCTAAAATAGTAAAACTCCACATGCGATTTTTCAGAATAACTGAAGTTTTCATGCATGAAATTCTTAACTAGTTTTTAAAGCTCTGGTAAATTATAAGCAATGTTTACAGCTAGTTTCCTTTAATTTCATAAGTCGAATTCATATTTTTTTCCCTAAAACTATTACTCCCTCAGTCTGGGAATAGTAATTCCAATGCTACTTTTATCATTCCCAATTCTACTTTTATCATTCTCAATATACTTTTACAATTCCCAATATTATTTTTATCATTCCAAATGCTACTTTTATCATTCAAATTCAACTCTTCACAAACTCTTAATTCCCGTGTCCGGTCAAAAAACGACAAGTAAAACCGGACGACGGTAGTAAATCTTAAGTACTTGTAGTTTTTAACTTATAACTCTTTTATATTGCTTTTTCAAAGAGAGATTCTCATATTTTATGGTTTTTGAATAGTTTTATTAAGGATATTTTTTAATCTACAAGGTATTTTCTATTAACTCTTATTGTTGTTGACATCATGCATCTCTTTGGACTTAGAGATATTATAATATGTCCCACATATCGAACTAATCCTAACTAGATAATGAGGGTTTTTCAATTTTACTCACTCATGGGTGCATGTGCATCCTGTGCATTTTCGACATTAATCCGGTATCATCCTGTGTGTGTTAGGCTTGCTAACAATGTATATTTTCCTCTTGTTGTTAATCATGGAAAACTTGACACCGAGACATCATGAATTTGTTTCTTCATGGTTAGGTTGTATGCCCCTTAAATTTGATTCAAGTTTTCCACCCATACATTTTAGGTTTACTAAGAATGCATATCCAATTTTTCGTTCATTTGAACTTGATGTCGAGAGTTTGACTAATTCTACTCCCATTCAAATGGAACACATGCTTTTTGAAGTGATTTGGTACTAGTATATATCATCCTTTCTTTTGGCCTATGGTACTCATATGAAACTTGACACCATGACATAAATTGTGCTCTTTCAATTTGGATTCGATATCACTATCCATCCCCTGGACTCAATGACAATGTTTATTGCTCACTTGTTATTAATCATGCCTATATTTATTAATCAATTCCTGCTTGGACATGTTCTTGTTAGAAATTGTCTCTTAGTCTCATCATCTATCACCTTTGTTTTACTGAAAAGCATATCCGATCGATGTCGAGAGTTTGACTAATTCTACTCCCATTCAAATGGTGCACATGCTTTTTGAAGTGATTCGGTACTAGTATATATCATCCTCTATCTCTTTTGGCCTATGGAACCAATATGAAACTTGACACCATAACATAAATTGTGCTCTTTCAATTTGGATTTGATATCACTATCCATCCCCTTTGGACTCAATGACAATGTTCGTTGCTCACTTGTTATTAATCATGCCTATATTCATTAATCAATTCTACTCCCATTCAAATGGAACACATGCTTTTTGAAGTGATTTGGTACTAGTATATATCATCCTTTCTTTTGGCCTATGGTACTCATATGAAACTTGACACCATGACATAAATTGTGCTCTTTCAATTTGGATTCGATATCACTATCCATCCCCTGGACTCAATGACAATGTTTATTTCTCACTTGTTATTAATCATGCCTATATTTATTAATCAATTCCTGCTTGGACATGTTCTTGTTAGAAATTGTCTCTTAGTCTCATCATCTATCACCTTTGTTTTACTGAAAAGCATATCCGATCGATGTCGAGAGTTTGACTAATTCTACTTCCATTCAAATGGTGCACATGCTTTTTGAAGTGATTCGGTACTAGTATATATCATCTCTTTTGGCCTATGGAACCAATCTGAAACTTGACACCATAACATAAATTGTGCTCTTTCAATTTGGATTTGATATCACTATCCATCCCCTTTGGACTCAATGACAATGTTCGTTGCGCACTTGTTATTAATCATGCCTATATTCATTAATCAATTCCTTCTTGGACATGTTCTTGTTAGAAATTGTCTCCTAGTTTCATCATCTATCACTTTGTTTTACTGAAAAGCATATCCCATCATATTGCTACTTATTGGAATTTGGCATATCATCAACTTGCTCATTGTATGCTATGTGTGCACTTTTAGTCTTGATTCCATATCACCGTCGATCTTTATAGGTGTAATGTCGAAAATGTATATTGCTTAAGAATATTATTCCCGTAAAGTCCAAAAATGTTTTGTACAACTTACAAAGTTTTCAGTTATCCCTTGAGCCTCAAGTACATTGTGTGCACATTGCACGTTGGTCTAATGCCATTATTTATCACTTTGGGCTTAATTATATGCTGATCAGAAACTTGATACCGTGGCATGATCTATTTTACTCCATGACTATCAGATGTTCTTTCAATCTTGATTCAACATTATTGTCAATCCCTTTCAGAATTACTGACAGCTCATATTGCTCACTGTTATTCATCTAAACTTGATGTTTGTAGTCTTTAATTCTCTTCCCACTCTGATTCATCACACATCACATGCTTATTAAAAGTTAACCTAGCCAGCTATAGCCAATGTCTTACAAGCATATGAGCTTCTCATTGTTACTTATTGGAACTTAATAAGTCATTAACTTCATATTGACGAGGTATATGACCTAACGAAAAGAACCTTTTAATCTAATAAAATTCTAAATATCTTATAAAAAATTTTGCTAATCATAAACGGTGTTTACAGTTAGTTTCTGTTAATTTCAGAATTCCAAATTTTCATAATTTTTTAACAGGTTTTCCAAATTTGAAAATACTTTTTCAGAAATATTCCCAAAATTTGATGTTCTTGAATTTTAATGTTTTCGAATAGTTTTCTCAGAATTTGAACACTTTCTTGAACCTTATTATTATTTTTTATTAAGCATATGTTTTGAAATTGTTTTCAAATTTATGCTTCTTAACTTTAAAATAGGTTTCCCAAAATTTGAAGGTTTTTTCCTTTTTCAAATCCTTAGAAAGCCGTATTAATGAAAAGTAGTTGTTAATAACCATAGTTTTTGAAGTTCATTTTCAAATTACTTAAAGTTTTTAGTAGTAGACAGCTCTTTCTAATATTTATATATTCGAAGTATTTAATCTTAAAGTACTTGTTAGCTTTAAAAATATCTGTATATTTTTTGAAAACTTATATGTTTTTAAAATATTTTCTATCATCCTTCACTTCAGTTGACCACATACTTTATTTGGACTTGTCTAAAAACTTTTGTACTTATCGACAAAGTGTTAAATCTTAAAGTACTTGCAGTTTTCATTAGACATAATTTTGAAATTCTTTTTCAAATTATATATTTTAAACTTAATGATTTCGAATAGTTTTGTCAAAGTTTGACATTTTTATACTTTTTTAAAACTTGTTAGTCTTGACATGTACTAAATAGTTAACCTTACCTTTTAAAGTTCTTTCTCAAATTTACTTAATAGTTTTTATTAGTAACTTCAAAATTTTGTTACTTTTGAAGATCTTATAGTACTTATTATTCATTTTTGAAGTTCTTTTTTGAATAGTTTTCTCAATGTTTATCATTTCTATATTTTTCTGAAAAACTATGAGCTTTCAAAGTATTGTCTAGCAATTTAGATTACAAGGCACTTCTTCTTAAACTAATCAAAAAACTTCTTAGACTTACAGACTATTAGATCTTAAAGTATTTATATAGTTTTTATTCAACTAACTTTCTGAACGTTTTAATAGTTAATATTTCTTAACTCTAATGTTTTCAAACATAATAAATTTAGTCTTTTCAATTAGTTTTATCAAAATGTGACATTTTTATACTTTCAAGGACCTTATTAGCTTTATAAAGTTGTAATATCCCTATTTTATAATACTATATTACTATATTTTGTCAAATATTTATCTATGTTTATTAATTTTCTTGATAGTTGTTGTTACTCTGATTATTATTCTTATAATTATTATTATTATTGCTTGGTAGTAATTACCATTACTAGTTGAGATTATTATTATTATTCTAATTATTATTGTTGTTATTGTTATTATTAATTATTTTATTATAAATATTATTGCTAATTACCATAAAGTATTATTATTATTCATTTTTGATTATAATTATTACTATTGTTATTATAGTATTATTTTTGTATTATGGTTACTTATTATTTTTAACATTTCTATTTATTATTTTATTTTGCTAAGTGCATTATTTTATGCCTAGTCTCTCCCTCTTCTTTCATCTCCGTTTTTCTTTCTTATTTCATTTATTCCTCTACCCATTTACTCATGGCCTATACCCATTTCCAATCCTAACCTATTTGACCATGATCTCAACACCTATTACCCTTTATCTAATACCCATTAGCCTAGACTCTAAACCCACAACCCAACCCATTATATACCCCAGTATCCTATACCCTAAACCCATACTCATCCCTATATAAAAACCCTCTTTAATTACCTTAACCCTAAACCTAATCTCAATCTCATCTTCTCCATTTCTGTCACAGCCGCCAAACCCATCAACTCCATCACTTGGTTCCTCCCCACTTGGCCGCACCTTCCGGGATTCGTTGGCAACTTCGTGACTAAGCCCGGCTCCACCAGCGCCTCATCCTTCCCATTGGCAGCGCCTGCTCCTCCCTCTGGCCGCCACCATGCCCACAACCATCTTAACCCCCAAACACAACTGCATGCAAGTCCCCCTCTGATCTGCGCCTACACCTGCATCCGGAGCTCGACCTCTCCAGAGCCATTTCCCCTTGCACCTGCCCTCTTCCCCCACAGCCGACAGCAGCCCAGTCCCCCTCTTGGCTGGCCTGTAGTGGGCCATGGCGCCATCCCTTTGGCCGAGCCTGAGCTTTCCCGTTCTTCTTCCCTGGGCACCGTCGGAGTGGAGCATGACACCCCCGCGATCTCCGTCGAGCCACCAACGTTGTCCGCGGCCTCCGCCTCTTTCGCTGCTTCGGACCCCTTCCCCCTTGGTCGTGGGTGAGACTCCTCCCTCTGCTTTATATTTGTGTGTGTTATTTATGTTTGGGTATACATGAATATTATTACGTGAGGGTACATTTGTAAATATATATTATGTGTGGTTTAATTGGTGCATATGTATATTGTGTGTGTGTTAATGAAGTATGTAGTAGTGTGCATGGATGAGTATGGGTACTGTTGTGTGCGTGTGTGGGTATATGCATGTAAGTGTGTGTGTATGCATATACACACATGTATGTATATTAGTATATGTATGTATGCGTGGATATAAATTAATATGGGTATATTTGTATAATAGTGTGAGTGAGTGCACATATGTTTGCGTGAGGAGTGTACATATGTGTGTAAGTATATCATGTGTTTGGTTGCATGTTGTAGCGATTTGGACTCGTTTGTGCGATCCAAACTCGGTAACAGGAGATTCAGATTTGTGCCGTTATGGAGCCGATACACTGGCGATTCGAAGACTGACCCATGAGACTGAAGATCCGTACTGATTCGTGTAGTGAACAGACGACGATTCAGATCCAAATTCACGTTATTTTATGTGAGTGTTTGTTCTCATGTCTTTTCTTTATTTATTGTTGCTAGTAGATGTTCATGTATCTATTCATTTCATTTCATGTGACCATCTGATATATTTTACCAGTATGGTTACCCGTATCACTTCATGAGACATCAATCAGCGTTCACTTTAATTATATAGTTTATCTGAACGCTTATCAGTGTCCTTTCATGTGATGGTTGGTTGCCACTATTGATTTAGGACTAGTTGAGGTATACCTTATACCGTGACTTAGTTTGATCACTGATCAGCTGACCTAGTTCATATTTGAAGATACGTGTCCTATTTTTATGTGAAGTATTTGTCGAATAAATTGTTTGGTGATTATTCTGACTAGAACTCCTGTGGATATTGAGAAAGTGTTAGATATATGCCTTATCGATAGACCGATTTACCGATACTTGGATTGATATTGACTTGGTTAGCGTTAGAGGTTAACCTGAGTTTATATTCTTTACATTGGATTTGATCAGTGGACTCGATTGTGGCAGACTTGACCTTGAGTTAAGGAGTAGGCGTAGATTGAGTTGACCTGACCTGGTGTAAGCATATACATAATTGATTAGTTACTTGAATTTCTGGATCTTGTGATTGAGTTTAATGGAAGTGGGAATATGTGATGATCTTAATTAGATTGGATAGTGAAGATGGGTTAGATATAAATGATTATGTATTTTATATGTTAGGACCTAGCTGTATCAGTGACTTAAATGATGAATATACTGATGATGTAGGGAGGGATATACTGCTGAGTTGATTGACATGAGCTTGGTGTTCATTTCAGAGGTTTTTGATTAGTGTTCTGATGAATTGATGTAGTTGAATTTATAGTTGTGAGTATATTCAGTTTTACTTTGATTATACTGTTTGAGTATCGATGATCTTGTTGATGTTGATTATCAGACGTAGTGGTATTTTAGATTCTATATTGTTTGAGGATGTTCCATTCTTTATTTGTGATCTCGAGGATATATTCAGTACTTCATGATTAGTTCTTAACTATTTCAGTCATTCAGTTATAGTCCGATTTTATTGATATCGGTAACCATATTATATATTCAGAGTTTGATAGCAGTTATCGTTTGATCTCAGTTATTGGTAGTTAGAGTAGATTGATAATGATGAAAGAGCTGATTAATTATTTACTGGACTGGTGGTTTGCCGTATCAGAATTCTGGCATAGACTTATGATGTTCGCGGTGATTATTGAGACTATAAGTCAATGGATCCGTTACTGTTATATATCTACGACTAGATGAGATTTTGATCAGTTCTATATGAGATTGTTCATTGACTAAACAATATATGTCCTGTTATTAGTGTATTTCATGTTATCGAAATTACTGAGATAGTATTGTTAGACCATAACCCATGTACAGTCCTATTGTTCATCGTATACACAGTTACTGATACTATTTACTGTTATTGTTACTGTTCAATGTATATACGATTATTGTTTGTTGTTACTGTACTGTTACTGTCACTGTATCATCCCAGTATTCTAGGTAATATGGATATTGATTGTTATAACTGAATTAAATAATAATGTAAATAGACAACTTACACTGGGATTGGGGAAATTGATGGAGGAGACGTCTGTATTTGGGTGGACTTAGGATACAGGTTGCTCAGCCGAAATAGGGTTCCACTACAGGGTTCTCGGTCCCATACTGTTACTGTTTTACTGTTACTGTAGTACCTGACGGTACGACCTGGTTCAGTCCCGGGTATGTACGGTACCCACCCAAAACATGGATAATGTCTCTAACTGATCAGTTTCAATACTTAGGACCCTGATTGACACGTGTGGTAGACGTAGTATATGATGCGTCTATTACAGGTGATAATTGGTGTTCACTGACTTAAATAATGATAAACTATTTATTGTATATTGTGACTGACTGTACTCACCTGACTGTATTCATACGTAGACCATGATAGACCTGATTGTACTCATGACCTGATTGTACACTAGACTCTGGCATTGACTGACTTTATCCACTTGATATATAGGCTGTGATAGACACCTGATTGTACACATGATCTGATTATTGGACATCTAATTCTGTTACTGACCGCCCTTTATACTGTCTATTTATGTTTTGCATGTTATTTTCAGTCTTTTCAGTTTATATTATCTTCGCATGCTAACATGTTATATGCCCCTTTATTCTTACACATTCACTAGAAGTTCTGACTCCCTAGATTTGTATATCCAGATCTGTGGCTATCTATTATTAATGAGGTATTTGAAGAGGATCAAAGGCATCTTGAGGAATCTTGAGTTTCTCTATTTGATTACCGGTACTCTTGTTTAACTTTTTATCTCTGTTGATTCCTTATTCTATATATATATCGCTTTTAATTGTCATTCTATTTCTTTATTTATTTGTTATCATGTGTGGACATTTACATGTACTGTTGTATTGTTATCATATTATCATCAATGTTCTAAAAATTGATTTCATTATTCGTGCGGTCCAACATTGAATAATGATCAATCAGATTAATTAGGGATTAATCGCGAATTAATCGTTTTGAATATTTTAATATATTTAATTATATTTATACACAAATTACATATATATGCAGTTAATTGCTGAAAATACCTAAATATACTACAAGACAATATCTAAATGTGAAGTTACAAGCCATAATATGATGAACAACAAGACAATATGAATAAATAGTAAAAAAAGAAGAAGTAAGAGAACTTATCTCTTCGCATTAGTGATCCAAGATTTCAAATTTTACAACATATATATAAATCAAAGAACTTACCTGCAAAATAAGATAAATAAAAAATTTAGTTAATTTTTCAATCAAAATAATGAGTTTTAAAGAATGATGGAGAAAGATTGCTAAATAAGTTAATTTGAAAAATAATCAAAAATAGTAAAACACAAGTATCACTTTATGCAAAATATATAATAATAAAATATCATAATTCATTTATTATTTAATAACTAACAGTTCATCTACTATTTAACGAAAGATCATTATCAAATCATCATCACAACATAAACTACTTAGCGATCTAACACACACAAAGTGATAAGTTTTTCAAATAAAAAACATATGAAATGCCTAAATGATTAATTGGATTAATCGGGCATTAATTGAGGATTAATCGGGGATTAATCGTTTTGGATCCGATTAATCGCCTGAGCGCATAATCAGAGCGATTAATGTAATATTAAGCAGACTGCCACCGAATAGGATTAATCGGCCGATTAATCTGACTTTTAGAACAGTGGTTATATAGCTTGTTCAGGTTACTTTAGGTTTAGCGTGTATACCTAGGGTATTTTCCTCATGTATATACGTCGCTGACTCTCATCGCGACTCCGTTTTCACGTATTTTTGGAAGCGGGGCGTGACAGGATTTTTTGGTACCAGAGCTAGGTTCGACATAAGAGGGCCTAGTTCATATATGTGACCTGAAACAAGTTATTTTACACTGCAATATACATATAATATTCACACGATGACATTGAGTCTACATGGAAATTGACCGTCCCTTTGAAAATCCATCTTTTTGATCTTTCAATGTTCCTGATTCCAGCTTTTCTTCTAGATTAACCTGGGTTCCATCTTGATTCTTATTCTTCTTCCTGATTCTATTTCCCTGACTTTATCTTCTGAGTTTGATCACTCCATGTTGAAGCTGATGGCAGAGATCAGAGCGCGCAGCGGAAGCGTAGTGGACCCATGATGCAGTGAGAAGCAGCGTAGAAACTTTATCTTCTCCTATGATTTTGATATTTTCTATCATTCCCTACTTTATCGAAATTTCGAGGATGAAATTTTTAAAAGGTGGGTAGAATGTAATATCTCTATTTTATAATACTATATTACTATATTTTTGTCAAATGTTTATCTAGGTTTATTAATTTTTATTGATAGTTGTTACTCTCATTATTATTTTTATGATTATTATTATTATTGCTCGGTAGTAATTACCATTACTAGTTGAGATTATTATTATGATTCTAATTATTATTATTGTTATTGTTATTATTAATTATTTATTGTAAATAGTATTGTTAATTAATATATCCTTGTTATTGCTAATTACCATAAAGTATTATTACTATTCATTTTATTATAATTATTGCTATTGTTGTTATAGTATTATTTTTGTATTATGGTTAACATTTCTATTTGTTATTTTATTTTGCTAAGTGTATTGTTATTGAGCCTAGTCTCTCCCTCTCCTTTCATCTCCATTTTTTTCTTTTATTTCCTTTATTCCTTTACCCTTTACTCATGACCTATACCCATTTCCAACCCAAACCCGTTTGCCCATGATCCTAATACCCATTACCCTTTAATACCTATTAGCCTAGACTTTAAATCCACAACCTAACCCATTATCTATACCCCAATATCCTATACCCTAAACCCATACTCATCCCTCTATAAACCCTATTTAATTACCTTAACCCTAAACCTAATCTCCATTCATCTTCTTCTTCTCTCCATTCCTTCACAGCCGCCAAACCCATCAACTTCATCACTAGCTCCTCCCCACTTGGTCACACCCTCCGGGATCCGCCGGCGACTCCGCGACAAAGCCCGACTCCACCAGCGTCTCATCTTTCCATTGGCAGCGCCTGCTCTTCCCTCTGGCCGCCACCATGCCCATAGCCATCTTAACCCCCAAACACTTCTCCACGCAAGCCCCCCTGATCTGCGCCCATACTCGCACTCGGAGCTTGACCTTCTCTCTAGAGCCCTTTCCCCTTGCACCTGCACTCTCCCCCCACAGCCGACAGCAGCCCAGTTCCCCTCTTGGCCGGCCTGCGCACTGGCCATGGCGCCATCCCTCTGGCCGAGCCCGAGCTCTCCCCGTTCTCCTTCTCGGGGCACCGCCGAAGTGGGGCACGACACCCCCGCAGTCTCCGTCAAGTCACCGACGGCCTCCGCCTCTTCCGCTGCGATGGACCCCTTCCCCCTTGGCCTTGGGTGAGACTCCTCCCTCTCTGCTATATATTTGTGTGGGTGTTATTTATGTTTGGGTATACATGAATTATTATGTGAGGGTACATTTGTAAATATATTACGCGTGTTTTAATTGGTGCATATGTATATTGTGTTTATGTTAATGAAGTGTGTTAGCGTGTGCATGGATGAGTATGGGTGCTGTTGTGTGCGTGCGTGGGTATATGCATGTGTGTGTGTGTGTATATATATATACACACATGTATGTATATTAGTATATGTATATGTATGTGTGGATATATATTATATAATGTGGGTATATTTGTATAATAGTGTGAGTGAGTGCACGTGTGTTTGTGGGAGTAGTATACATATGTGTGTGAGTATATCATGTGTGTTTGGTTGCATGTTGTAGCGATTTGGACTCGTTCATGCAATCCGAACTCGGTAAAAGTAGATTTGGATTTGTACCGTCATGGACCTGATACACTGGCGATTCGAAGACCGATCAATGAGATAATCCGGAGATCCGTACCGATTCGTGCAGTGAAAATCAGACGGTGATTCGGATCCAAAACTGTGTCATTTCATGTGAGTGTTTGTTCTCATGTCTTTTCTTTATTTATTGTTGCCAGTAAATGTTCATGTATCTATTCGTATCATTTCATGTGATCATCTGATATGTTTTACCAGTATAGTTACCCGTATCACTTCATGAGACATCATTGGGCGTTCACTTTAATTATATAGTTTATCTGAACGCTTATCAGCATCATTTCATGTGATGGTTGGTTGTCACATTGATTCAGGACTAATTGAGGTATATCTTATACTGTGACTTAGTTTAATCTACCGATCAGCTGACCTAGTTCATATTTGAGGATAGGTGGCCTATTTTTATGCGAAGTATTTGTCGGATAAATTGTTTGGTGATTATTCCGACTAGAACTCCTGTGGATATTGAGAAAGTGTTAGATACATGCCTTATCGATAGACCGATTTACTGATACTTGGATTGGTATTGACTTGGTTAGCGTTGGAGTTGACCTGAGTTTTATATTCTTTACATTGGATTTGATCAGTGGACTCGATTGTGGTGGACTTGACCTTGGGTTGAGGAGTGGGCATAGATTTGGTTAACTTGACCCTGGTGTATGCATGTACATAATTGATTAGTTACTTGAATTTCTGTATCTTATGATTGAGTTTAATGAAAGTGGGAATATATGATGATCTTAATCAGATTGGATAGTGATGATGTGTTAGATATAGATGATTATGTATTTTTTATGTTGGGACCTGGATATATCAATGACTTAAATGATAAATATACTGATGATGTAGAGAAGGGATATACCGTTGAGTTGATTGACATGAGCTTGGTGTTCGTTTCAGGAATTTTTGATTAGTGTTCTGATGAATTGATGTAGTTAGATTTATAGTTGTGAGTATTTTCGGTTTTACCCCTGATTATACTGTTTGAGTATCGATGATCTTGGTGATGTTGATTATCAGACATAGAGGCATTTTAGACAGAGATCAAAGACTCGGCCGAGTCGGATACGACTCGGCCGAGTCGTATCCGACTCGGCGGCCTCCGGTTTAACTCGGAGGCCCGAGTCAC
Organism: Agave tequilana; assembly: GCA_038442645.1. Lineage (NCBI taxonomy): Eukaryota > Viridiplantae > Streptophyta > Magnoliopsida > Asparagales > Asparagaceae > Agave > Agave tequilana. Next base: position 4,758 of record JAVJIF010028250.1, on the reverse strand, counting down.
TAATGGATCGCCGAGTCGACCCGGATCGGGTCTGACTCGGACCCGACTCGGGCGACTCGGCCGAGTCGTTCACGACTCGGCCGAGTCTCCCGAGTCGGGTCCGAGTCAGACCCGATCCGGGTCGACTCGGCGCCCGTGACCTCTCTCTCCCTTTAAATCCGATCGGGGAGAGAGAGAGATCAGATCTGATCTCTCTCTCTCTCTCTCTCGCGATCGCCGTCTCCCCCGCGACGCCCTCCGGCCCTCGCCGTCCCACGCCGTCGCCGTCGCCGTCGCCGTCGCTGTCGCCGTCGCAGGTAAATCCTCCCCTCTCTCCCTCTCAGTCTCTCTCTCTCCCTTCCTCTGTGCCTCTCTCTCCCTCTCTTTCTCTGTCTCTCTCCCCCGCAGGCCGCAGCGGCGCGCGCTCTCTCTCTAGCCTGCAGCGGCGCGCGCGCGCTCTCTCTCTCTCTGTCGCACTCTCTCTCTCTCTCTCTCTCTCGCACTCTCTCTCACTCTGTATCTCCTCTCTCTCTCTCTCTCTGTCGCACTCTCTCTCTCTCTCTCACTCTGTATCTCTCTCTCTGTCGCACTCTCTCTCTCTCTCTCTCGCACTCTCTCTCACTCTGTATCTCTCTCTCTCTCTCTGTCTCGCACTCTCTCTCTCTCTCACTCTGTATCTCTCTCTCTCTGTCGCACTCTCTCTCTCTGTCGCACACACTCTCTCTCTCACTCTGTATCTCTCTCTCTCTGTCGCACTCTCTCTCTCTCACTCTGTATCTCTCTCTCTCTCTCTGTCGCACTCTCTCTCTCTCTCTCCCCTCTCCCTCTCAGTCTCTCTCCAGTCTCCCCCTCTCTGTCTCTCTCTCTCTCTCCCTCTCCCTGTCAGTCTCTCTCTCTCTCTGTCTCTCTCTCCTCCACTGTGTTCCTCTCTCTCTCTCCTCTGTCTCCGTCTCTCTCCCTCTCTCTGTTCCTCTCTCTCTCTAATTAATTTACATTAATGTCATTTAATTTAGGTTAGTTTAGGTAAAGTTAATTTAACTTAATTTAGGTTAATTAATCTAATAAAGTTTTGTAATTAAGTTAGGTAATTTAATAATTTTATTGAAGTTAGGTAATTAAGTTATTGTAAGTTATAATCTAGTATAAATTAGTTTAGCTTAATTTAATATAGTTTCATAAATTGAATTGAATTTAATTTAAATTAGTTTAGTTAACTTAATTTAGGTTAATTTAATTTAATAAAGTTTTGTAATTAAATTAGGTAATTTAATTATTTTATTAAAGTTAGGTGGTAATTAAGTTAGTGTTGCTTAATCTAGTATAAACTAGTTTAGTTTAGTTTATTGTAGTTTCATTTAATTGAGTTTAATTTAATGTTTTTAATTTAGTTAATTTTAGTTTTAATTTAATTTAACAGATAATTTTTTTAAATTTCAGTATGGCTCCAAAGCAACGCGATATTGGATGGGAACATGGTACCCTGTTGGTGGAAGTAGAAAACTTGTGAAGTGCAATTATTGTGGGAAACAAGTCCATGGTGGTATCACTAGATTGAAGCAGCATATAGCACATGTACCCGGTCAGGTGGAAGGATGCTTGCGAGTATCAAAAGAGATATCTCAAATAATGAGACGACATCTTTCTGAAGGTAGCAAAGAAAGAGCGGCCATTAAATCTAAAAAAGATCGACTTATGAGATCTTTAAGTGAGGAAGATTTCTATGAGGTGACGAAGAAGATTCTGATAATGAAATTGAAGAAGTTGGTGGTTTGGAAGGAGTTGAAAGAAGACAACTGAAACAAGCCATGAAAGAAAGTCGTGAAATGGCTTGGAGATCGGCAGAAGGAGTTGATATTGGTGGCAGTAGTTCACAGCCTTCAGGATCAGGGAGTAACCGTGGATTGCGTCGGAGTATGACTATGAGAGAAGCTGAAATTCCAGCTCGTGGTATTGATCCTTACATGTTCCCAACAAAACAGAAATCAATCAAAAGCATGTTCTCAACTGAGAATATGAAAAAAGTTGGGAAATCCGTGGCGAAGTTCTTTCACTACAATGCAATACCATTCAATGCAGCTGATAGTGGTCCTTACTACCAAGCCATGATTAATACTATTGCGGAGGCAGGTCCAGGTGTAAAAGGCCCTACAGGGTACCAGATTGGCAATCTCTATTTAGAGGAGGAAGTGAAAGAAATTGAAGTATATATTGCTTCAATAAAAACAAAATGGCCGCAGTATGGTTGCACGATCATGTGTGATGGATGGAGTTCTCATAATAGAAAGCCTATTGTTAATTTCATGATTTATTGTGATAGAAGCATGATCTACCATACTTCTGTTGATACCACTAATATCTCGAAGACTGCTGCGTATATATTCTCGCTAATGGATAAAGTTGTTGATGAAGTTGGCGAAGAAAATATCGTGCAGGTTGTCACAGATAATGAGGCAAGTTTCAAAGCAGCTGGTCACATGTTGATGGAGAAGAGAAATATTTTTGTTTTGGTCTCCCTGTGCAGCACATTGCATTGATTTGATGCTTGAAGATATTGGCTCTTTGAAATCAGTCAAGGAGACATTGGATGATGCTAAGGTGATCACATCATTCATTTACAATAGCCTCAAAGTGGTGAATTTAATGAAGCTATATACCAAAGATAGAGATTTGTTGAGACCAGGTATAACACGGTTTGCCACCGAGTTTATTTCTATTGAAAGCCTTATTCGCTATGAGCAAGACTTGAAAAGAATGTGCACGACTACAGAATGGCGTGAATTCAACAAGGAAAGGAGTAGAAGAAGTGTGCGAGATAAGGTTGCTAATCTCATTCTGACTGACCGGTTTTGGAAGAAGGCAAGAGAGGTCCAAAACATTATGGATCCTCTTGTTAGAGTCTTTGAAGATAGTGGACCAGGACAAGAAACCTACACTATCTATTATATATGAAGCTATGGATAGAGCAAAATTGGCTATAAAGGCCTCAAATAAGAACTGGAAGAAGTACTGGGACATCATTGATAGAAGATGGGAGGGACAATTGCATAGACACTTGCATGTTGCTGGTAATTCATTTGCCTAGAAATCATATTTGTTGACTAGAAATTGAAACTGTCATATTATAACAATCGTTTGCTTACATTATTGCAGCATATTTTTTAAATCCAGCACTCCAATATTCAAAAAACTTTTCTACACATCCAGAAGTGAGATATGGATTAAAGGAGGTCATTAAAAGATTGGAGCCAGATTTGACTAAACAAGCAAGAGCTATTAATGAGGTAATAATAATTTATTTATTTCATCGATATAATGTTATGCAAATATTAACACTTGTGATGTGTATTCTCACAGATAAAATATTTGTGGATGGAGTTGGAGAATTTGGAAGCTCACTAACTAGAAGAGCAGTGCAACAATCTCTTCCAGCTGATTGGTGGATTAATTATGGCGAAGAAGCTCCCAATCTGCAGAAAATTGCCATCAAAGTCTTAAGCCAAACATGTTCTTCATCGGGTTGTGAAAGAAATTGGAGCACGTGGTCGCTAATTCATACAAAACTGCGCAACCGGTGGCAATGAAAAAGTTGCATAAACTAGTATATGTGCATTACAATATGCGGTTGCGAGTAAGAAACTTGACATGCAAAAGCGACACTGATGATTATTACAATCCAATTGATCTGAACAATATTTTCAATGATGATGATATTTTGGATGAGTGGATTCGTGAGGGAGAACAACGATGTTACCACCAGATGACTTAGGTTGGTTAGATGAAGGTATTCGTCATACTGACGAAAGTGGCGGTGATGATGGTGATGGCGGTGATGATGACAGCGGTGATGGTGGTGGCGGGATGGTGGTGAGGGTGATGGCGGCGTGATGGGTGATGGTGGTGGGTGGTGGTGGTGGTGTGGTGATGTGTAATGTTGAAGAGACTCATGGTGTTGGTGGAAGCCAACGAGATGATGCTTTAACATGGGATTCACAATATTATGCCACACAAGATACAGATCATGGAGGCCGGGCGGGGATTTCACAGCAGCGTAGGCATTTGGATCGGTTGGTCGAATTCAGTTCTAGCGATGATTATTCGAGTGGACATGATTACTACTCACATGGTCGTCATAGTCTTGAAGGCCATTTACAGGGGTTGGGTTTGACATCTGGCCAATATTCTGGCACTGATTATTCTAGCACTGGTGATTACTCTACTAGCAGCACTGAATATCGAGGTTTTGGGTATTATCACCATGGAGCTGATATTGCACAACCCCTACCGCCATATTACTCTGATAGTGGATCCTCTGGCCAATCATCTCAGCCTACAGGATCTCACCCACAAACATATCATTATCCTTATGGAAACTATATGCCTGGTTTCTATACTTATCGCGGGCCAGATGATAATGATGATTTGGAGCCTCCTCGTAATTCAATGTGAATGGAAATGACTATATTAGCAGGTACTTATGAATTATTTTGTGCAATTTACTATATTATGCATGTATTTTGATATTTTTCTACCGACGACGCTTGTATTTATGCTTTCACGTTATGTTTTGAGTGTTAGGTGATATGTTTTGAATATGTGATGCATGAATTTGGATGTTTACATTTTTTATGATTTGTCATGATTTTGTCATATTTTTTCATTTTTTGGCGCTCTATGTAGCGTTTTTTGCGTATCGCCCGAGTCCGATCCGAGTCGCCGAGACCGATCCGTCTCGGTGCCGGCCGAGTCGGCGGCCGAGACCGAGACTTTGAACCATGATTT